>PITA01013136.1:0-58808 GCA_004023965.1 Spilogale gracilis
AGCTGAGTACAGTCAACACAGAGAGCTGTGAACCATCCCAGAGACTTTCACCTGCCACAGCTCCTTATTCTGGGAGGAAACCTGGTTCTGCCCATTATACTTTTAGGTGATGGGAGGGAAGCTGTCTCTTGCATGGAAATTGTCCACAATAGTGTCTCTCTTTGGGGGCGGGGTGGGGCCATCATTGAGGGCTCTCTCTGGTCCCAAGGCTGGTCCCCTCTTCATTCTCTTGAGAGGTGGTATGGCTGAATGGAGGAAAGTTCTAGATCAGGAGGCCAGGCACCACTGTTACCTTGCAGTGTGGTATTAGAACTATGGCCGTCATTTCTCTGGTACCTTCCATGTGCTGGGCACAGTTGTCAGAGCTTTTCGCACGCTAACATATGATGTGTTTACATCATAACTCAACAACCCTAAGGAGTCGGTACTATTATTTCCCTGTTTTCTGCAGGAGGACACGGAGGCCCAGAGATGCTGAGTAACTGGCCCACAGGCACCCGGTTGGGAAGTGCTGGAACCTGTCCCTCGACGCAGTGATTCTGATTTGGAATTTCTAGAATTTCAGGGTTCTAGGAAGTTTAGGATTCCACAACTCTTAAGGTCCTGGTAGCCTGAATCTATTAGTTTGAAGATTTTAAGATCCTTAGATTCTAAGATGCTAGAATTCTCAGATTCCAGGTTGAAAAAGCAAAAGCTTGCCCTCTGTGGGTGTGGAGGTCAGGGGACACGAGGGGGAGGACACAGCTTGAACCTCCAGCCCCGCTCGGTCCTCTGCTCCGGCAGCTATGGACAGCTGCCCCTTGAGGCCCTTCCTTAATTTTTCTGAAACCCGAAACCTTTCTTGGAACGGGGAGCCCTTGGTGGTACTGGAGCAAGAGGGAGGCCTCCTGGCCCCATCGTGCCTGCAGCACCCGAGGAGAGGGGCCAGAATAAGCACTGAGATCAGGACTTGGAGTTCCCTGAGAATGATAACATTCTCTGCGTCCCGCAGACCCCAAATAAGCCCACGTTGCCCTCAGGCGCTGCCGAGGCCTGGAGGCCCGAAGAGGGAAGGGAGCTAATGTTTCCATAGGGCCCACCACCCTGGATGCTGTGTTTCTGCTAGAGCAGAGGGCTGCAGGTCTCGGGTGGCCCTGGGAGAGCTGTGCGCTCCAGACCTGTGGGGAGGCCGTCAAGGCCTGGAATCGGGCTGGCCGGACGCCTTCTGCAAGCCCAGATAAGGAGCCTGGGGCAGGGATGACGTGTGGAAGCATTTAGGAGTCGGGGAGATGGGCTCTGTAGAATGAAATGCACTGGAGGGGCTGGGGGCCCCGGGGAGACTGACTCCAGTGGCCTCATTCTACGGATGGCGAAACTGAGGGGCAAGCGGTAGCTGCCACGCACCATTTGGCACAGTGTGCAATAAGGCCTCTAGATCTGGCCCTAGGCTGCGATACAATCAAACCCCTGTGCTTCAGCCACACCGGACCGGCGCCTTTAACCCAGATGCTTTCTCATCTCTGGGCTTTTGCTCATGCTGGGCACTCTCTCTGGAATATCCTCCCACCTCGTCTTTGCCCGTTGAAACACTTAGCTTTCAAGGCAAGCTACTTCCTCCAGGAAGTCTTACTTCATCCTCCTCCAGGCTCTGATGTCCTCTTGCCTCCTCTGAGCGCTGAGAACATTTCATCTGCCCCTTTCTTTTGCTACATATTATGTTTGCCTTTCAGGTGATAATTGTTATTTTTGTTCACATACTATAAGGCAGGCGATTTTTATGCATTTTCTTCTGCTTTTAAAAAACATCTTCATTTTATAGATTGGCAAACTGAGGAACAAAGAAGTTAAACAGATTACGCAAGGCTGCGCAGCTCGTGAGTAGCAGAGCCTGGCCACAAACTCAATCTGGCAGCGAAGGGCACATTTCTAACCATTTTCTGTGTTTCCTTTTTATTCCAGGACCTTACACAGTGTCTTGAACCTATAGGTATATTCAATAAATATTTATTTAATCACTGACGGAAGAGCTCTAGTAAGAAAATAAAATTTACCTGTAATCTTACTACACAGGGATTCTGGGATTCCATCCTGTAGATTTTTTCTAATATAAGGATAAGAATTTTTTAAAGATTTATTTATTTACATATTTGTCAGAGAGAGAGAGCACAAGCAAGAGGAGCAGCAGGCAAAGGGAGTGGGAGAAGCAGGCTTCCCACCGAGCAGGGAGCCTGATGCGGGGCTCCATCCCAGGGCTCCGGGATCATGACCTGAGCCGAAGGCAGACGCATAATGACTGAGCCAGGTGCCCCAGGATGGGCTTTTTATCATCATTTTGAGGAACATAGATCTGGCATCAGTGTACAATATTTTGATATTTTATTCATTTTTTGATATTTAATAAGTTTTTATTGAGTGAATGAAAATGGATAAACAACAGTCTATGCATATTAATATTATTTGAAGAGCACCACAAGGGTTAGCAAAAACATTTCCTCTGCTTGACCACAGTGGTCCAGAACCTTCTATCATTACTCTCACTCCTGGATCAGGTCACTGCTTCCAGGACCTCACTCCTGGATCAGGTCACTGCAGTCCACTGTGGCTAATAGTAGCCACCATGTGGCATACAAACATGCTCTTGTTTAGTCCCCATGGTCGTCCTCTGATGGATGGACAGTGGTAGAGTTAGCCGCTTAAGGTCAGACCCGCAGAAAGTTCGAGAGACGAGATTCACGCCTAGGTCTGACTGGCTGTGATACCCCACCCCAAGCTTCCTGGCTCAAGTCAGTTAACTGAGAAAAGCTATTTTTGGGAGCAGAACTGTTCTAGGTCTTAATAGAATGACAGTCATCTTTTCCAGGTTAAGGACTTTCTCCTTCATTTCTAATTTGCTAAAAAGTTTTTCCTTTTTAATCGTGAATGGGTATTAAATCTCATCAAATTCCTCCTTTCATCTGTTCACATGGCAAATTGGCAGTATGCACTTCTCGCGCTGAATCGTCTCTGCGTGACTGAGTTAAACTCAACTTGGTTATAATGGATTACCCTCTTTTTAGATTTCTGCGTTCAGCTTTTTAATACTGTTCAGCATTTTTGCCTCCATGTCAAATTGGCCTAGAATGATCCTTTCTCATACTATTCTTACCAGGTTTTGATTCCAGGTTTGTGATAGCTTCATGTGGGAAGTTGGGAATAGTTCCTCTTTTTCTGTATTTTGAAACAGCTGTCTAAGGACTGGAATTGCTTGTTCCTTCAGGACAAACTCTGGGTCTGGAATCTCTTTTAGGGATGATTTTAAACTACAAATTTAGAATATTTCATCATTACAGGGCTACCTAGATATTTTCCCTCCCTCCTTTCCTTCTTTCCTTCTTTCCTTCCTTCCATCCTCCCTTCCTTCCTTTTGGTCTTTCTCTTTCTTTCTTTCTTTCTCTCTCTCTCCCTCTCTCTTTCTTTTTAAAAAGATTTTATCCTTTTATTTGAGAGAGAGAGCAAGCACAGAGGGAGAGGAAGAAGCAGACTCCTTCTGAGCAGGAAGCCCCATGTGGGACTCCATCCCAGGACCCTGACATCACGACCTGGGCCAGAGGCAGACACTTAATGGACTGCACCTCCCCCGCCCCCTGATATTTTATTTTGTCTTGAGGCAGTTTTGGCAATTTGTAATTTCTTCATTTCAAATCTATTTTTTTATTTATGTGCAAAAATTTGTTATTGTAGTTTCTTTTAATGTTTGTAGGATATTTGATTATAACATCTTTCATTCTTAATTTTCTTCCCTTTTATTGAGATACAGTTGACACATAACGTTCTCTAAGCGTAATGATTCAATATTTGTATATGTTATGAAATGATGACCAAATGAGCCTGGTTATCCTCCATCACAACACAAAATTACATATTTTTTTTCTCATGGTGAGAACTTTTAAGATTTCTTCTCCTAGCCACGTTCAAGTACGCAGTCCACTGTGGCTAATGGTAGCCACCATGTGGCATACAAACATGCCCTTGTTTAGTCCCCATGGTCGTCCTCTGATGGATGGACAGTGGTAGAGTTAGCCGCTTAAGGTCAGACCCGCAGAAAGTTCGAGAGACGAGATTCACGCCTAGGTCTGACTGGCTGGGATACCCCACCCCAAGCTGCCAGACTCCCACCTCTCTAACGGTCACTTAGCTTCCAGGCTGAGGCGCCTGCTCACGCTACCTTCTTATTTGTCATTGACACATCTGCCTCCACTCTCTGTCAGCTTCTCCGGGCAGGGCTCCTGCCTTCCTCGCTGAGCTCTTCCCCAGAGAAGTAGCTCAGTGAAAGCTGTGTGAAATAGAACGATGAGGCCACTGAGGCAAACCATTGTAAGGGCTGTCTCTTTTGTCTCTGCACCACCAGGACAGTGTACTGAGAGCTGGGAGCCGAGTTCACCTTGAAACATGGGGCAGGAGGAGAAGTCGGAGGATGCACGGGAGCCACAGAGAGACCTATTCAGCTGGAGCGGAACCCCTTGATGCTGAATGTTGGGAGCCACAAGCCACTGTGGGAAACATGCTGAGGCTTGGTGAGAGAGGCCTTGGGGATGGGTGGTGGCTGGGGATCATTACGCTTAGAGAACGTTATGTGTCAACTGTATCTCAATAAAAGGGAAGAAAATTAAGAATGAAAGATGTTATAATCAAATATCCTACAAACATTAAAAGAAACTACAATAACAAATTTTTGCACATAAATAAAAAAAATAGATTTGAAATGAAGAAATTACAAATTGCCAAAACTGCCTCAAGACAAAATAAAGTATCAGGGGGCGGGGGAGGTGCAGTCCATTAAGCCTGGTCCAGCCCTGGAAGGAACTTCACTAGATGTCTTCCCCAGCCTCTCCCAAGGCGCTTGCCTGCTTTCAGTGACAAGGAGCTCACTACCTCACTGGAGGATGATCGTGTGGTGTTTTCTGGAAGAACTCCTGGGAGAGAGGCACCTGAAGATGATGGAGGACTAGACATGAACTGGTAGAAGGTCAGAGAAGCCATGAGAGGCCCTTTACTTCCTCAGTGCAGACCGACTGGGTGCAGTGTGCCATCAGCACAGTGCTGAGGCCCGGTGTCTCCCCCTGCGCTGCCTTCTGACCAGCAGTGGCTCGTTGGGTTAGCTTCGAAGCCCATTCAGCTGTGCACAACTCATGCATCAGGGTCCAAGCTTTGGGACCAGGCAGGCTGGAGGCCAAATCCCAGGCTCACCACGACTGTCGAGGTGCCTTTACACAAATGGCTCAATCTCTCCAAACCCATTTCCTCATGGGTAAAATGGGCATAAGGCCCCCTGTTTCTCAGGGTTGTAAAGCAATTCTGGGCATGCCTCAAAGACAATGGCCATCCCTGCAGTGATCCCTCCACATCTTATCTCTCTCCCTGGGGACCATAGGTCCTCTTGGGGTTCCAGTCACAGTGCATGTGCCCACGACTACAAGCCTCCATCTACCTCTGAAATTTCTGGGCTGTCAGCTGCCTCCTGGTCAGTCGCTCCTAGATCTGAGACCAGGATCATGGACCAAGTGCGAGAGTTGCTTGAGTCCCTGGTTCCCTGGTTCCCAGGTTTGCAGGCCCCTGCTTTCTTCTCCACCCTCTCTCCCTTGTCCTGTCCCCTCTGTCCCCTTAATGTGACTCTACTTGTTCCCCCGCCTCCCAGTCTTTGCTCACAGTCATGCTTCTTCTTGGAGCACCCTCCCCCTCACTCCCATCCAGCTAGCTCTTACTTCTCCTTTAGGTTTGGACGCCACCTCCTGAGACGCAGGTGGTTTGGGTGCTGTGGCTCTTCCCCAAGACTGCAGGGTGGGTATTGGGTGAATGTCCTTAAAGGGCCTGGGAAAGAAGAGACATCTTCACGTGTCCTGGTGGTGGGCAACCACTCGTCCTTCATTAGTTCATTCGTTCGTTCATTCATTCATTCATTCATTCAGGAAACATTCAGGGGGCTCATGCTCTGGCCAGGCTCTTGGCTGGTGCTAGAACTCTGAGGGGAGAGGACTCAGCGTAGACTTAAGAGCAGTGACTTAGATGGTAGCCTGACCGAAGTGTGTGTCCTGATTCTACAACTTTCTAACTATGTAACCTTGGCAGCTGATCTACCCTCTCTGAGCTTTATATCCCACAACTGTAAAAACGGGGAGGATGTGGGCCCTGGTCTTTTCAGATCGCTGTGAAGATGAATGAGAATAACCCACGTATTCATTTGTTGAGGTAAACACCGCATACTGGCAAGTTTTAACAACGGAAATGTATTTGTTCATAGTTCTAAAGGCTGGATGTCCAATATCAAGGCGCCCTGAGGGTCGGTTTCTGGGGAGGCCTCAGGATGACTGTCTTGTGTCCTCATGTGGCCTTTCCTCTGTGCCTCAGTGCTGTTGGGTCAGGGCCTCACACTTATGACCTCACTGAGCCTTACTTACCTCCTTGAAAGCCTTTTCTGTAAAGGCGGTCACATTGGGGGTTAGAGCTTCAATATATCAGTCTTGGGGGGACACAGTCCAGCCCATAGTGCCATGTATGGTGGCTGGCCACGCTGAGCACACACAGTCACTGCTACAATGGAGTCTCAGCTCAACAGCTGCAGGATATTATTATTATTAAGATTAAAAAAGATTTTATTTATTTATTTGAGAGAGAGAAAGAGAGAGAGCGTGAGCAGTGGGAAGAGGAAGGAGAAGCAGACTCACAGCTGAGCAGGGAGCTCCAGTGTGGAACTCCATTCCAGGACCCTGGGATCATGACCCAAGCTGAAGGCAGATGCTAACCAACTGAGCCACCCAGGCAACCCTGTTATTAAGATTTGAAGAACACCACATGGCTTGCTAGAAACCATCCTGTGTCCTTCAGAGTCTTAAGATCTTTCGCATAAGCTGGCCTGAAGATAGGAAAAGATAATAAGGGGATGGTGGTACCCAGAGAGGGGCGTGTGAGTGTGGGGTCAGGCTGCCACCCGGGTCTCTGTGGTGTCCTGCTGCCCAGGGTTGGGACCTCACAAGTTAAGTGTGAGTCCCTAGGAGGCGGGGACCCTTGTCTGATCCAGCGCTGCAGTCCTGCACAGTCTCTGCCCAAGAATGAGTGATAGCTAACCGGACAAACTCTCAAGAGCATTGGATGCCTGATGGAGATGGGTGGCTGGAAGGGAAGGAGGGTGGACGGCTGAGTGGATGATGCCCTGGGAGGAGTGGGAAGAGCTGCTCAGGTTGGTTAACCCTTGTCAACCTTGGTTTCTCCAGCTAGAGAATGGGATAGTGGCCGTTGAGCCCACACGGGGGGGCTTGGAGGGGCTTCAGTGAGACCTTGGCATTACTGCCTGCAACTTTTAGGCAAAGGAGCAGCATGGACCCCCGGACCAGGGCTGGCAGCTGAGCACGGCGACCAGTATCACCCACTCGGGCCTTCTGGTACCCCTCCATCCTCCCAGGGGACAAAGTCAGCATCTGGCTGGGCAAGGGGCTGCAGGAGCCAGCAGACACCCACCCACCTGTGCCCCTGCATAACTGACTTCCCACTTCAGCTCCTGTACAAGCCCTGGGAGGTAGAATAGCACTTTTGTAACCATTTGTCAGAAGATGAAGCTGAGGTCCAGAGAGAGAGCGTGACCTGCCGGAGGTCACAGTGCAGGCGAGCCCCAGGCTGAGCTGGCTCCAGGACTCCCTTGTCTTGACTCCCAGCCAGGCCCCTTTGCCCTGCACCCATGGGAGGGGGCTCTGTGGCCAAGCAGACACACGTGCTTGCCTCCAGCTTCCTGGAGAGCCCCAGGCCATCAAGTGCGCTTGTCTTTTTGGTTACCCTTCTGCTCTTTGGGTGGCCAGCTTCCTCTGTGAGGTTTTCCTGTGTCCCTCAACTCGGCAGAGACTCTGGAAGGATTCTGAAATTGAAGTTTTGTGCAGGCAGAGCTGGGCTAAGTGGGGACTTCAGTGTCTCAGGGCCAGAGGAGGCCCCCCCGGAGCCAAGCACAGGATGTGCCAATGCCCAGTCCTCCACCCCACACTGGGAGCAAGTTGCATCTCTGTGCCTCAGCTTTCATGGGCTTACATCGGGCACAGTCACAATAACGCTTAGCTCACTGTGTTGTCAAGAGGGTCAAATGAAATAATCCACAGAAACACCCAGGAAACATTAGATATGACCACGATTTGCTTCCTCCTGGCAGGGAGAGAGGAAGACAAACGATTTACAATTGGGTTCCTCTTGGCCTTGGGGAAGTTCACAGCTTGGAGGTTACGCAGGGGGAGAAAGGGGGGCCATCTCCCCACATGCCCAGGCTGAAGTGGGAAGAGGCCAGGCTGCAAGCAGCTCCCTGGCCAGCTGATCCCCAATGATAAATCATGACCATGCTTTTAATGATTATTTAAAGCTCTTGGCTGAATGCCCATCCTAGAAGGGCCACCTCAGCCTTTGTCCGGCCGTGGCGGAGCGGAGAGAAGCTTGCACATCCCTTATGGAGGGTGGCTTCTTTTATCCCATTATTTTCATAATAGACTCACTGACACAATATTATTCTTGGCCCCAGCTCAGACCCTCTGCTTGTGTTCAGAGGCAACAAGCTGGCCTGGCCAGGGAATGGCACACTTCCTGTCAAGAGGGTGGTGGGCACAAAGGCTCCTCAATTTCTTATCTGCCAGAGAGTTACTGGCAGGCAGAGGATGGAGTTAGTCTTGCACAGTGGAGAACCTGGTTTTAGTGAATGGCAGCCTGGAGCTGGGCTTCTTCTACTCCATGCTAAGGGGACAGAAATGAGGCAAAGTGGAAGAGGGAAGGAGGTTGGGTGTTTTTCTGGGTAATCTTTTCATTCATTTAGCAAACATTTATATTGAGCACATGTGTTGGGCATGGTCTTCCCTATCTATGTGGGCTTTTGAGGATCAGCTAGAATAGTAGTTGTCCAACGGTGCCTCATGGAACCCCAGGGTTCCTTCATTGCATCCTCAGACCAGGCAGCCCTAATTTTATTTTACTTTTACATTGGGTTTCTTTGTAAGATTATATTTGAGGAAAGGATTCAGCTGGTTAAAAGAACACTTTGAGTACCACTGGTTAATGTCCTTACTGTACAAAAGGGGAAACTGAGGCCCAGAGGGAGCAGAGACTTGCCCCAGATTACCCGACATTTATAGAGTAAGGACCCATCTCCTGGCTTCTAGTCACATGAGGAGGCAGAGGCCATACGTCAAACCATCAGAGACTAAGAAACACTGCTCTGGAAGCAAGAGTGCAGAGGGTATGCCCAGCTGCGACTGCCTCTTGAGCTTCCGGTCCGGGTGTGTGGGCTGGACCCCCAGGAGTCTTCGTTCTCTTCAGCTCAGTAAAAATGGTCTCCATGGGCATTCAGTAAGAGCGTCACTCGGGGGTGTCTAGCTGCCTTGCACACCCTCGAGGCTCAGCTTCCAGAAACGCCCAAGGGAGAAGTCCAGGGTCAGGATCTTTGGATCCACTGGGGAAGACACTGCTCGGGAGAGTCTCTATTAGGTAAGAAAAAAACCAGAAGGCACCCTCAGGCTGGTTAACGGAGGGGTGAGGGTTTTTTCCTTTAAATCGTGCTAAAATAGGGGCGTCTGGGTGGCTCCATTGGTTAATCGTCTGTCTTTGGCTCAGGTCATGATCTCAGGGTCCTGAGATCAAATCCCGCTTCGGGCTCCCAAGCCTGTTTCTCCCTCTCCCTCTGCCCCTCCCCTCCCGCTGCTTTCTCTCACTCTCTCTCTCACACTCTCTCTCTCTCAAATAAATAAAATCTTAAAAAAATAAATTATGCTAAAATAGACATAAAATAAAATCCACCGCCCTATTTTTAAGTGCATGGTTCAGTGACATTATGTACATCTACATGTTGGGCGACCATCACTACTATCCATCTCCAGAACTTTTTCCTCTTCCCAAATGGAATCCGTCATGAGACACTAAGAGCCCACTGCCCGCTCCCTGCAGCTCCCCCAGCCATTGTCCCACGGCTCAGTGCATTTGCCTGTCCTGGGTGCAGAGGTGAGGCACTAGTTACAAAGGTGTGGGTGGGGTTGAGGAAGAGCAACAGGGTGCGGGGTACAGGGCAGCAGCCTGGACTGGTAACCTGGGTAGTCCAGACTTGCGGAGGGGAAGGGGGCGAGGGGCTGGGGGAACGGGGAGGGAGAGCTGTGAGTGGAAGGGCCATGGGAGAAGGGGAGCAAAAAGCAAGCCCATGGAAAGCCTCAGAACTATTGAATGGCCCTCAGATAAGGAGGGAGGTAGCAGGACTTGAAAAGCTCTTGTGGCACTTTGACCTTTGTAGGTGAATGACCACAGGAAAGCGTAGTGACTTTCTGTTTCTTGTCCCTCGCTTCCTAGCACCTTCTCACACACAGTGATTTGCCTGCAAGTTCGTTTTGCTCAGATGATGTGCACTCTGCCAGGTGAAACACCCCCCCCCCCACTGTGGCTGTCAGATCCGCCCCCTGGGGGTCTGTGCTGCTCTGATTTCACAATATGGCAGCGTTGCTGCCCTCTGCCCCCACCCCCCATGCTGCACCCCAGAGATGGTACAATAACTTGGATATTGCAGAAGGAACAAATCACGAGTTGGCATACTTTATGTCACTTTTCATGCAGGGTTAAGGAGGTATCTCTTGACTTCCTTCACCAATACCTGGGCCGTGGTATCTTAGCTGTGTCCACATGACCGACTTCTGGCTGAACTGCTCATCACCTCCTATATACGTGTGTGATCTCTCTCTCTCTCTCCCTCCCTCCCTCCCTCCCTCCCTCCTTCTTTTCTCTTACTCCATCCTTGAATCTTCTAGCCCCAGCCTATCCATCAGAGAGCCTCCCCTCTGCACCCTTGGAGACCCTGTATCTAGAGCGCTCCTTCCTTTCTGAGCTGATGGGTGAATTCTGATTTTCTCTCTCTGGGGAGAATTCAGGGCATCCTAAACCCTCACAGCCCTGACTGTTTGGGGTGGGTACTCAGGTGGGAAGCAGGCACCGCTGAGAGGCAGCCTCCCTGTATTTCTTCCTGTTCTCACCTTCTGCTGATGTAATAAAAACTGTGATGTGTTGAATACTTTCTGGGAATTCGCACACATTTAGTTATCGTGACAACCTTTCTTGGGAGGCATTATTCCCCTTTTGAAGAGGAGAAATTTGAGGTGTAGAAAGGCCAAAGAACATGAAAAGTCACAGAGCTGTCTGTCACAGAAATTAAATGTAGGGAAATCGGTCTCCAAAGCTCTTTCCCACCAGTGGAGGTAGTGAGTCCTTGGGCTCTGGAGGTGAGTAAGAAGAGGTTGAATAGCCTCCTGTCTTGGAGAGAGCATGGTCAAGAAGAAGGTTCCTCCTTGTCCTGAGCTGCCAGGATTCTAGGACCAGGTCTACCCTAGAACTAGGTTCTGATTTGGATATTTTCTAATTGGCACGTGCCTCTTGGGAAGAGCGGCTGGGCTGGGCACTGCAGTGAGGACTGGCCGTGTGGGCTGGGGGAAGGAGTCCTGGTTGCCAGGGGTGTGGAGAAGGGTAAGGGGATGGTGCGCTGGGAGAAGTGGTCAGGTAATGAGGTCATCTCTTCCTTTCCTGTTCTTGCCGGTGTTTCTCGGGCTGGCCTCCGAGCCCAGATGGGCAGTATGGCATACTTCAGAGATACCGTGGATTGGGTTCCAGACCATGGCAATTGAGCAAATATCACAATAAAGCAGGTTAAATGAATTTTTTGGTTACAGTGCATATAAAAGTTATGTTTTCAGTATATTAGAGTCCATGATGTGTGCAACCACATTATGTCTAAAAAACAATGGATATATCTTCATCGAACATACTTTACTGCTAAAAACACCTAGCCAACATCTAAGCTTTCAGCAAGTTATAATTATAGATCACCCCAACAAATATAATCATAATGGAAAGTTTGAAATACTGAGGATTTTCAAAACGTGACACAGAGACACGAAGTGAGCAAATGCTGTTGGAACAATGGCGCCCGTAGACTTGCTTGGTGCACGGTTGCCCTGAACCTCCAATCTGTAGAAAATGCAGTATCTGCAAAGTGCAACAAAGCAAGCACAATGAAAAGAGGTATGCCTGCATTCAGAAATACATTCCATTCCAAACAGAAGTGTCACCAGGTTGGTAGTGTGCTCTTTATATATTGCAAAGAATCCAGCCCGGGGGGAGGGGGGGAAGGGGGGGAAGGGGTGCTAGGTCCAATCTTGTTGCTGCTGAAGTTTTATGGTGTGACTTCAGGCAGACTTCCCCAGTGTTTAATGAGGGGCTGCAGAGGCTCACTGCCGAGAGTATCCTCCGGGTCCTGACATTCAGTGTTCTGGGAGGGGAGGCAGGCTTGCACGCGCCTTGAGCCGCAGTTGCACTAGGCGGCTGGGTGGTAGAGGCAGGGCGTGGTGGCTGTGGATTCAGTCTTCACCTGCTCTTGCCAGCCCCCAGACTCCCATTCTAGCTGAGCTTCTCTCCGATTCCGGAGCCTTGGAAACTGAGTGAGGTAATAAATTGTCTTGAGCTGCTTTGGGGGTGGTTTTTTATGTAGCTCTGAATAATCAAAACACTCCTATGTCTGGTCTCTGATAGCAGCGATGGCCGGGTGGCTGGCGGAGGGCTGAGGCCACAGTACTCCCTGGTCACGGGTCTCATCATTTAGGAGGCTGGCCCGGATTCTTCACAGGGTGATAGTCAAAGACTTCCCAAAGCAGCAAGGGGAGCTGAGCCCATGGCAATGCTCTGCTTGCCACACTTTTGCTAACAACCCATTGCCCAAAACACACTCCAGAGCCAGCCCGGACCTGAGGGGTGAGGAAACACATCCCCCATCTCGGCTGCTGGGGAAGAATCTCCGGCCATTTTTTGCCATTACAGAACGTGAGGCTCGCGTACACGCTCCCACTTCCCTGAAGGCCCCTTCCTTCTCCACGTCCTCACTCTCAGCCTCTGAGTCTACAACACCATTTACTGATCGCCTGTTTCCTGGCCAGTGCTTGCTGCATCATGGCTTTAGTTCATGCCTAATGGCCGCCCTTGCAAGGAAATCCACCTCACGGGTGAGGAATGGAGGTTCCGAGGGATCAGGTGGCCTGACATCATACAGCTGGTCGCTGGCAGAGCCAAAACTCAAACTCAGGTCAAGGAATTCCAAGTTTGGTATTAGTTTTACTTTCCCTATCAAGGTGCCCAGGACTTTCTATTTAACTTGTTCTTTTCAGAGACACACAGGCAGAATATGTGGAGATTGGTCCCTGGCTGGGTTCTCCCCAGGAATCCCTGCTCTGGGACTACTGGTTGATGTTGAAGGGTATCCATCTGTGGGGCAGGAGGTTTGGGCAGAATGAACAGACTCTAGGGGGCGACAAAGGCCAAGATGCCTTCTCGCTGCTGCCCTCAGTTCCTCCATTCCCCGCCTTCCTTGTCTGTGTCTGTCCTCGGAGAAGAGAGAGATGCTGGCCATTAGGGAAAAAAAAGTTATTCATCTTCAAGCACTAAGAAACCAGAGGAGGAGTGAGAGAGAAGGGAGGGAGAGAAAGGGAGAAAGAGAGAGAAGGGGGGAGGTGGGTTTTATTGATGCTGTGTCATCTTGGCTAAGTCAGTTCATCTCTCTGAGCTCTATTTCCTCATCAATAAAAAAGGACCCTCTTATCGATGGCATGAGAAAATATGTGTGACTACTTTGGAAACTCTAAGGAGCTGTACAAATATTCATGGATTCTGTTCATAGTGTTATAATTATTATGTCACAATAGGAGACCTTAATGCTGGAAACATGTGTCACATCAGAACAGGTACTAATGACACATTTAATGCCTCATCTCTAACAAGTGGCTTAGTGTCAAGTGAATACTGGAGTTTCCTGGTAGTTAATATTCTACCACAGGTGAGATGCCTCACTGACCTAATTATACTTCAGGGTGAGGGAGAGTTGCCACATTCTAAGTACGTAATTGAAAAAAATGCCTGATAACATACAGTTGTTCCTACCATCACTCACTTTGTTTTCAGGGTCATAATCCGTGTCTGAGGGTACACAGGAATGTCTATATCCCGTGGAAGTTCTGTAGGTCACCAGCAATTATGCAGGACATCATGGTGTTGCTTTTTTTTTTTTTTTTTTGCATCCCATGTATATGAAATTTATTTTTTTTTTAGATTAGTATGATCTTGGGGCGCCTGGGTGGCTCAGTTGGTTAAGCGACTGCCTTCAGCTCAGGACATGATCCAGGAGACCTGGGATCGAGCCCCGCATCCAGCTCCCTGCTCGGCAGGAAGCCTGCTTCTCCCTCTCTCGCTCCCCTTGCTTGTGTTCCCTCTCTAGGTGTGTTTCTCTCTGTCAAATAAATAAATAAAATCTTAAAAAAAATTAGTATGATCTCAAGATATGCAGAAGCGTATTAGTATTTCATGTGCATTTCTGCTTTGGATAAACACAAGAGTTCCCCTCGTTTCTCCACTAACCGCACTGCATATTGCTGGAGGTTAAACAGCTTTTCTTAAAAAGTTAGCAAAAAGTCTTTGCCAGATAGGTGCTTAGTGTCTAAGTCATAGGACTTGATGGATCAATTTGTCAAAGCCACCCCTCCCACCACGTGGAAAATTCTCTGACTACTTCAGGAAGACGGGGCAATTTTTACTGCCAGTGACGGACGGCCCTTACTAGTGTGTGTCAGGCCATCTCCTGCACAAATGCTAACCTTTTGTGTGAGTTACAGTGAGATCTTTTTGAACACATTTACAGCAGTAATTAGGGATCTAAATTTAACAACCAAGTCTGTGTTATTACTGTAAAACACACACCTGAAGTCACATTGCATACACGTGACAACTCTCCGACTACTTGCTCCTCCCCATGGAGGCTGGCCCATTCTTGTAATATACAGTCAGAACTCAGAAATTCTAAACTGTAAAAAACAGATCAAGGAAGTGCTAGTGGCTGAGAACAATGGAAATGGCCTGGTGTAACTTATTGATAAGAGAGAGAAAACCGGATGTTTTGAACAGGTCTTGATTCTATTTGATGTATTAAAACAATTCAAAATTGACACGTGGGCTACTTTTGCCTCCTTTGAATGCACGAAGGGCTATGCCTGCAATGCTTGTTGCCACCACCAGGTGGTGGTAGTGTCTCCAATGGCCTAAGAGTCTGAACTTTCTCCGTGTGGTCTATTAAGTGACAGAGACTGACACATTGTATCTAGCCAAATACTGCTCTCCTCACCCACTAAAATAAGTTGGCTTTGAGCCTGAATCTGGCACTTAACCAGCTGTGTGGTCTTAGGTAAGTTAGCTTTCTCATCTGAGGAGAGGGGGATAAGGCATTTTCTATTTGTAGAACACTTCCCACCTTACCTAACACTGTCCTCTGGCTACGTACCTCCAGGTGCCTACACCCTCTGCCATGAAGTCAATGTTCACAGCTCTGCTATGAGCTGCGGAGGGCAGGGAGCATGGTTTATACTGGACCGATGCCTTACACAGGTACATTTTTCAACCTCTTCTTCCCCAGTAGTAAGAGCTACTATTTATTGAACAAGTACTCATCTGAATATCATTGTTTTAATCCTCATGGAAACCCTGTAAGATCAGTATCATTTTTATGCCCATTTTACAGAGGAGGAAATCGCCAGGGTGGTGGGAAAGTTCAATGACTTAATGCATAAAACCTGCTTAGCACAGTGCCTAGGACATAGCAAGCGCTCCTTATTTATAGCATTTCTTATTCACAGAAGAGGGGAGATAGGCAGGTAAACTGAGAAGTATAGAGCAGCAAAGCACAGGGGCTAGAGAAGCACAGAAGAGGGGACAATGAATTCTTCTTGGTGAGGGATCCAGGCAGGCTTTGCCCAGGAGGCAATGTGCAAGCTGGATAATAAAGAACAAGTAGGGATGACAGAGTTCTTTCTTGCTTGTTTTTCTTGTGTGGTTCTTCCCCCCCCCCTTTTTTTTTTGAGAGAGGGAGCATGCATGTGCACAAGTGGGTGGGAGGGGCTGAGGGAGAGGGAGACAGAGAATCTCAATCAAGCAGGCTGCACACCCAGTGCGGAGCCCAACACAGGGCTTGATCTCAGGACCCTGAAATCATGGCCTGAGCCAAAATCAAGACTTGGAGGCTTAAATGTTGAGCCCCCCTGGTGCTACACTTCTCTTCTTCCTTTTATTTTTATTTTATTTTTTTATAAAGATTTTATTTATTTATTTCACACAGAGAGAGATCACAAGTAGGCAGAGAGGCAGGCAGAGAGAGAGGAGGAAGCAGTCTCCCTGCTGAGCAGACAGCCCAATGCGGTCCTCGATCCTAGGACCCTGAGATCATTACCTGAGCCGAAGGCAGAGGCTTTAACCCACTGAGCCACCCAGGTGCCCTCTCTTCTTCCTTTTAATAACAGGAACACCCTTCCCAGATTTAGCAGGACACATGGCCACTTACCCAGAGATGATAATTTCCATGTTTCCTTGCAGCTAGTGAAACCATGGGACCTGGTTTCTATTTCTTACTGTGAGTAGAAGTGAAATTCTTGTCACCACTTCCTGTGGTTGGAACGTGGATATAGTGTGGGTGAACTAGTCTGGTCGTGAGGGGTGACAGAGCAACAAAACACAGAGAGAAACTCACCAAGAAAAAAGAGAATGGATGCAAATAAATCTGATCAGAAATAAAGATGTTATAACTGAGACACAAAGGATCATAGGAGACTACTATGAACAATTATACACCAACAAATTTGACAACCTACAAGAAACTGATAAACTCTTAGAAACAGGCAACCTACCAAGACTGAATTGTGAGGGGAGAGAAAATCTAAACAGACTGGTCACTAGTAAGATGCATGAATCTGTAATCAAACAAACCAAACTCCAGGGCCAGATAGCTTCTCTGGTCAGTTCTACCAAACATTCAAAGAAGAATTAGTACAGGGAAACCTGAGTGGCTCAGTTGGTTAAGCGTTTGTTTTCAGCTCAGGTCATGATCCCAGGGTCCTGGGATTGAGTCCTCCTGCATTGGGCTCCCTGCTCAGTGGGAAGCCTGCTTCTCCTTCTGCCTGCAGCTCCCTCTGCTTGTGTACTCTGTCTCTCTCTCAAATAAATAAATAAAATCTTAAAAAAAAAAAAAACAAAGAAGAATTAGTACCAATCATTTCAAACTCTTCCAAAAAATATGAAGAAGAAAATTCTTCCAATACTCTCACTTATGAGAGTATTATCCAGATATCAAAAGGATGCTCCCAGGAAAAGAAAATTATAGGCCAATATCCCTGATGAATGTAGGTGCAAAAGTCCTCAACAATGTATTTGCAAACCGAATTCTAAACATTAGAATTCAACATCCAAAAAGTAATGTGATACACCACATTAACAAAAGGAATGATAAAAATCATATCACCATCCAAGCAGATGCAGAAAAAGTCTTTGACAAAATTCAACATCCATTTATGATAAAAAATCTTAGAGAGGATAGAGAAGAAACCTAACTCAACATGATAAAGGCCATATATGGGAAGCTCATAGCTAACATCATATTTAGTGGTAAAAAGCTGAAAGCTTTTCCTCTAAGGTCAGAAGGTACAAACTTCCAATTATAAAATAAATAAATCACAGTGATGTAAGGGATAGCATGGTGGTTATAGACAATACTGTGTTGTGCATCTCAAGTTGCTAAGAGGGCAGATCTTAAAAGTTCTTGTCACAAGAAAAAAAATCTTTCATAACTATGGATGGTGACAGATGTTAACTACATTTATTGTAGTGGTCATTTTGCACTATATATAAATGCCGAATCGTTACATTGCACACCCGAAACTAATAGAATGTTACACGTCACTTATAACTCAATTAAGATGTGTGCAACTGAGGAATCACTGAACTCTACCTCTGAAACTAGTAAGACACTGTGCTAATGAATTGAATTTACATTAAAAAAATAACTCAGTTTAGAAATAAGTTTTATGTGAAGCAAAAGTCACCAAAGAATGTTTAAGAAAAAAAAAAAAGGAAACTGGATATCCAGCTGACCTCGGGGAGGACAGCTAGCCCATTCACCTTGGACCACAGGCCTGTGTCCAAACCATTACACAAGAGAGACAGAAACTGCTGTCCAATCTAAGCCACTGTATTGTTGGCTTTCTTATCTGAAGACTCTTATTGAGTCTGAAGACTAAAGAGTACAGTAGGCAAAGAACAAGGAATACTTATAGGGCAGAAGAAGAGCATGTCCAAAGACATGAAATGTAAAAGTTAGAAAGTTTTAGGAAAATATCACAGGATATTTTTGAGGGCCCAAATGAGAGAAATATATATAAAGTGCTTAGTACAGTACCTGAAGTGAAAGTCACTTTTTTTTCTGTCTGAGATAAATATCTTTTCAGGGCACCATCCTTAAAATGGGGGTAATGTCACCTGTATGATGGAAACAGAGCTCTGGAACTTTCTGTTCTAAGCCAGTATGAATAATTTGGGGAAAATTCTATTGGGAGCAAGATTTAAAAGAGAAATAATTACCAAGAAATGACTGAGTACTCTGCCTTTGCGTTTATTTAAATAATTTAACTTAGGGATGCCTGGGTGGCTCAGTTGGTTGGGCGACTGCCTTTGGCTCAGGTCCTGATCCCGGAGACCCGGGATCGAGTCCCACATCGGGCTGCCTGCTCGGCAGGAGGCCTGCTTCTCCCTCTCTCACTCCCCCAGCTTGTGTTCCCTCTCTCGCTGTGTTTCTCGCTGTCAAATAAATAAAATCTTTAAAAAAAAAAATAATTTAACTTAAAAGCTCTGGGGCTCTTCTGTTACTGAGCTCTAGCTAACGCTCATCCTGCTCAGTGGACCCTTGAAGGAGCTGCGTATACCCATGGCTTTTTTTTTTTTAAATATTTTATTTATTTATCTGACACAAAGAAACACAGCCAGAGAGAGGGAACACAAGCAGGGGGAGTGAGAGAGGGAGAAGCAGGCTTCCCCTCAAGCAGGGAGCCCGATGCAGGGCTAGATCCAGGGACTCTGGGATCAGGACCTGAGCCGAAGGCAGACGCTTAACGACTGAGCCACCCAGGCGCCCCTCCATACTCTTTATAAGCAAGTTTCTTGGTGATTTCTTTTCCAAGATAACTCATTCCCCCTGCAAGAGTCTGTGCTGGCGTGGTATTTGCTCAGCGACCTTCCGGGCAGATCCGCCCATTTCTCTGTGTGGGACTGGCATCCCCAGCAAGCTTATGCTGCGCCGTCCCAGGGCAGGAGCTCAGCTCAGCTTTGCTGAGTGAACAAGGTGTTTTGGGGCAAATATGCAGGATCAGCTGGGGCACAGGTAGATTTTAGGGATGTTAGTAAGTCAGATGTCAGAAAAGAACAGTGCTTCTCATTCATAATCGGTGCTTGGATTTTGTCATTTAGGCAGCCTTAGTTCTTTCGGCTTTCTGAAAGGGCTCTTTTGTGGAGGTGGGAGGTCGGGAAGAGTGGTACCACACTGGTCTGGTGCTCAGACTCAGCTTCTGACCGCAGCTCTGTACTGACTTGCTGGAGAAACTCGCTGAGACGGAGCGGCCATTCACCTCCGGGGTTGTTTCCTTGCTGTAAAATGAGGCCAGAAAAACCTGTCTCCCAACAGTGTTGGGAGGATCAAATTCATGTGTAAAGAGCAGCTCCTAGGCTTTTGTAGAAATATGAGTGCTGTTAGTTATGTCCCTTAAGCTGCCCCGCGCCCCAGTCTCCTCCTTGTGAGTTTCAGACTGTATAGTGATTGACAGTGTGGAGTTTGGGATCCAACACTCCAGGTTACCTGCCACTCACTGGCTATTGACCTTGGACAAGTTGATTCACTTCTCTGTGCTCTCTGCAAAATGGTGAGTACTGACCTTAAGGGGTTTTATAAAGATTAAGTAAACATGACATATAAGTATGTATTTATATATTATTGTATTATTTTCTTTACATTTCTAATACTTAATAGAATAGTGTATTATAGGTAGCCTGGGTGGCTCAGTCAGTTATGCGTCTGCCTTCGGCTCAGTCATGAGCCCCGGTTCCTGGGATGGAGTCCGGCATTGAGCTCCCTGCTCTCAGCAGGAAGTCTGCTTCTACCTCTGCCCCACCCCCTTGTGTTCTCTCTTTCACTCTGACTCTCAAATAAAATCTTTAAAAAAGAATAGTATATTATATGTTCCATTCTACATTCTATTCTCTGTTTCATTATCTATAGTATATGGCATTAAGACAATAATAACATCATATATATACGATATATTTATATATATGTCCAGCTCACAGTAGTGCCTGTCATAGTATTCATCAGTGTTTTGTCTCTCTCCTGATGGAGGGAGGGAGGTAGCAGGAAAACAGCAGGCATCTGAGATCAGGAGAGAGGGCTTGACAGAGGGCAAGACCCTGTGGGAGATAGGGGGCATGGGGCACACTCTCCCAGCAGATCTTAACTTGGGAATCTCTGCATGCTGGATTCACAAGAAACAGGCTGCTAAAATGAATGAATGAACCCAGGTTTGCAAATGACTTTTTTTAAAGAAACTCTGTGTAGTTCTAGATCACTGCTCTAAAACACTGCCCTCCCACTCCCTTGCCTTTTGTGATGCCTCGCTAGGGTGTCAGGAATCAGCAAGGGCCCCCATTTATGCAGGCCTTTCGGGCTGGGTTATCTGCTTCAACTCTCCCATCCCCACCCTCCCGAGCAGTGAACCATTGCTTGTTTGTATTAAGGTAGTAATATGGCTGAGAACTCCTGGAATGGATAATGCAAATCCCCTGATAATCCCAAATTCCATATTAGCCAGGAATTTTCACTTCCCTCTCTGCAGCTGAGCCTCTCCCAGAATTTCCTGATGGGGGTCCAATTACCTTGCAAGGACATTAGCACATACACTCCTTGGCACCAGGTGGGTACTTGGGAATCACTTGGTTGAATGACTGACAAGATAGGTTCACTGTGGCACTGAGGAAGCCGGCGGTGATGGCAGAGGGCTTCCTGAGGGCTGCAGCTGGCTGGGTGATTCCCTTTCATCTGTACCATAACCTAAGGAGATGGGGATTGTTAACCCCATTGCACGGATGAGGAAACTGATCCTGGAGAGGTGAAATAGCCCAGCCAAGACAGCAGCAGAGTCAGAAAACTGGGCAAAGTTGGGAAACATGTAGGGCCAGTTAGAGGGGACAGAGGACCTCAGAGATTCAGAGAGTCAGCTGTAAAGAACCCACACAGTACGGTGGGAACTCTGCCATGCAGACACCATCTGAGTAGAGGAAGAGGCCTGCGGCAGAATGGAAACTATCTAGTTTAGGAACCGGGAGGCCTCGCTGCCCTCCACTCTTGCCAGGAATGGTCTGTGTGACCCTCCTAAAGTGTCTTTCCCCCTCTGCGCCTTCCTCTTGGCTACTCCCTCCCCAGTCTTCTAAGAACTTGATTCCTCTCGGTTTTGCTCAGGTCACTCTGAGATTCCCAGGTCCCCATGGTCTGGTGGAGAGAACACGCCAGGCTCTCTCAGGGGCCGGAAGGACGCCTCCGCTACTTTCCATAACCCAGAGGTGGCCCTGGGCCCGGCCACTGTCATTCCTCTTCCTCCTGGCTCCCTCCCCTCCCTCCCTCCGTCCGTCCCCTCTCCTTCCTCATTGTCCTCCCCTTCTTCCGAGCCTCTTCCCCAATCCCCCCCTCGCGCCGCCTCCCCCCCCCCCCCAGGCCGGGCCGGGCGCGCTGGGTGGTCCGGCGGCCGGGGGCGGGCGGTAGCCTGCAGGCGTAATTGGCATGCACGCCGTTGTAGCTGAGACCGCTTAATAAAGCATTACATATCTCACCGCTTCCATATTTCATTACCTCACGCGGAGCCTGTGAGAGGGCCCTAATGGGAGTCAGCTGTGTTTTTACTTTCTGTTGTCGGCCCGGGACGGGTTTCTCTGCGGATTCTTTGAAATGAAATAATGTGATGCACGCCGCGATAAGGGCCGGCCCGTAATGAGGCCCAGGCCGCCGGGCGGCTGCTTTTGCTCCAGGTGTCGCGTATTTGGGCTCCGAGGACTAGGAGAAGGAGGGGGCGGCGCCGAGGAGGAAGGGGAGGGGAAGACGCGTGAGGGGGAGGGGGAGAGGGAAGAGGAGTGGAAGGAGGGGTGGACCCCTCCTCCCCAGAGCAGGGCGGGTGGAAACCCAGGAAGGAGGAGGTGACAGCGGGATTCGGGAGAAGGAGACGACTGGGCCAGAGGCAGGGGCAGTGTCTGGCTGGAGAGCCAGCCACCAGGGGTTCAAATCCTGCTTGGGACCTGACTGTCCCTGTGAGCCCTTTCCCTTCCCCCCTAATACCTAAGGGGTTGCTGTGCGGAGACAAACGACGGGGATATGTAAATAGGAAAGGGCAGCATCCCACACATGGAAAAAATGGAATCATTTATGGTGACAAAGGAACCCACGTCCTTTGAGCATCCCCCCCAATCCCCCCCCCCAACAATTTCAGCAACCTTCCTTGCTAAGATCTGTTACCTTCTCTTTGCAGAGGAGGAGACTGAGGGTCAGAGAGGTGACAGACTGGCTCCAAGGCACACAGTCTGAGGCTGAGGACAGCCCTGAGCACAGAACCAGAGAGAGACAGGAAGACACCCAGAAGGAGGTAAATTTGGGCAACTACCATCTGATTTGCCTAGGCCAGGTTCTCCCCTACCCTTCCCACCCCCTAAACTGGGCTTTCTTCTCCCTCCTGTGTTATATAAGTCTGCTTGCCTGGGCCTGAGGCTTTTGTCTTCCTCACTGGGATAGAGTGGAGGGTGGGCAGGCTTATGGGGACCTGAGGTGGTGAGAGACCGGTAGGTGGGGGGTAATCTGGCTGGCTGGGACGGGTGGGGCCCCAGGATCCCCCTGTTCTGGGTTGTCTCTGTTTGAAATTCGGTAGCTATAGTCTTTTAAAGTAAAAATGGCTTTGTAATTCAGCCAGCCAGACCAAAAATTATCTCTCCTTCTGTGTTCCCTCTGTCTCCATCTCTCTTTTCTTTTCCAAAAAAATCAAGGCTCATCCAGGAATCTTGTATCTCTTCAGAGTCTCTCCTATCTACCCAGTCTCACCACACCCACCCCTGCATGGCCCAGGGGCAAGCTTCCAGTCTTGCTTCTGACCCCTCACAACTCATCTTAAAATGCCCACCAAAGCAGCTGGTTGGTTCGGAACTCTCTGTTGTTCTCCGGTGTCCAGCTTCCCAGACATGCTGCCCAGGGCCTTCCTGGCCAGGACTCAGGGACCTGCCCCACCTCTCCAGCTCCATCTCTGTCCCACTCCGGCACAGACCCTGGCAAACTAGGCGACTCCTCTTTCCTCAAGGTCATCACCACTGATATCTCTGAGCCACTTGTTCACCCTGTTCCTTCGGCTTGAAGTGCCCTTCCCACGTGACCCACATTTGGAGTCCTGCTTAATTTCCATGCCTCAGCACAATGACTGGCATCCCAGGAAGGCTTTTCTCCAAGTGCTCCTGTGCCCCGTCGCTTTTCCAAGCTGGATATGCACTCTTTCTGCTCTGAGCCTCAGTTTCCCCATTTGTCTGATAAGGGTTAGGAGGCTGATTTCTGGGCCACACCATCTCATGAATTGACCCACCTGGGTGTTAATTTCTTCCTAAAGTAGAAACAGATAGTTTGAGGTTTTGAGGGGTTGGATGATAACTACTGTGTGTGCCCACCACGTGCCTGGCTTGGGACTGGCACCATATATGTACATGGCTTGGGGCAAGGGGGCAGTAAATGGAGAAGCTGGGGTTTGAAGCCAAGTCGCCCCAATCCCCGAGCCTGTGCCTATGCATGTGTTTGTGTACATGTGTGCACGTGGGCACACGTGTGTGTGTCTGTGTGTGCATGTGTAAAATAACAGCATGCGATATTGGTGGGGCCCTTTACCCTTCTCAAAACTCTCTCACCTCCAGGAGCCCTCTGAGGCAGGTTGGGACGGGGTGACAGGGATGTATGGACACAGATCAGCACCTCAGCCCCATGACACACAGCTGCTGGGCAGAAAAACCTGGGAGGCACTGCAGGAGGGGTGCTCCCTTCACCCAGGGAGCCTCACTGGATCCTTTCAGGGCAGGGATCTTTACATTGACCTAACTTGGGCAGTTTTGTGTCCCAAATGACCCTCTTCCCTACACCCTAACTTCCTGCATATACAAGGCTTATTTCAGAGCCTTTGCTTAAGCCGGTTTCCATCTGGAATGCTTTTCTCCAATGCCTGCCTGTGGACATGGGCTCATGCTTTAAGACCTGAGTTAAGGGCGCCTGGGTGGCTCAGTCGTTGGGTGTCTGCCTTCCGCTCAGGTCATGATTCTGGGGTCCCAGGATTGAGCCCCGCATCAGACTCCCTGCTGAGGGGGCCTGCTTCTCCCTCTTTTACTCCCCTTGCTTGTGTTCCCTCTCTAGCTGTGTTTCTTTCTGTCAAATAGATGGATAAAATCTTAAAAAAAAAAAAAAAACAACTTAAAAAAAAAAAGAAAAGACCTGGGTTAGATCTCCCCCTCTCCACAAAAGCTGGCTGGACTCTGCTCAGAACCCTCTTTTTTCCATCCCTGTTCCATGCAGTGTGCACATCTCCCAGGCCCGGCTTGCTTTCTGTCACTCTGAGATCCCAGTTCCAAGACCATGAGCCCCTGAGACGGGGGCTGAGCCCCACTCTTGGTCAAAGAGAGCTGGCTGGGCCCAGGGACATAGGATAAGCTTGAGGATGGCTGGCCATGTAGGGCATGCTGTGAGGAGCACCGAAGATGTATGCAAGTCCTCACTCACAGAAAACGTACGAAAAATAAAGGCTTCAAATACCGTCATGATTTAGCCCCAAGCTCTTGCTTGGGTCAGGTTTGATGTTACAATCTGTCTTTCATTGAATTCTCCTAACATCTATATGAAATTGCTGTTCTAACCCCATTCTACCCATCATGAGAACACTGAGGCCGAAGACGCTAAATAACTTAGCCGAGAGATGACATCACTCATCAGTGGCAGAGCCAGGGCCCAAATCCAGTTCCCTGTGTCTTGGAGGCCCATCACTTCTGCACACATCACACAGATCAGATTGCTAGCTGCTTGTGTTCCCCGGGCCTGTCAAGCAAGGAGGCTCTGTTGATTAACATGCAAATGATTTTTTGAGAGAGGGCTTAAGTGTAGTTTGGTCCCAGCCAGCCACAGCTGAGATCTGCAGCCCCAGCCCTTGCCAGCCAGCTCTATCAGGTTTTCATCTCTAGAGTGATTGACGGGTATTTTTTTTCCCTCTCTGACCCAGAACGCCAGGCCTCCAATACTACTGAAATGTTTGCACAATCTTGAAGCATTTATTTAAAAGTTGCTTTTCCCCAAAGGGCCGGGCCTCAGCCAGATCCTGAGCCAGATCCAAAAAAACAAACAAATCCTATCTTTACAAGCTCCTCAGCTGGGCTGCATGGGGCGGGTGGGGGTAGGGGGTCTCCGGGGCCCACCTTTCCCTTGGCTGGCTGACAGGCCCGCCCTGGGGGCAAGGAGCCTGCCTGCCTGTTTACAGCCCTTTCCAATTCACAGGCCAAACAGGAAGGGGGTGGGGGCTCAGGGAGGGGGCTAAATGTCAGAAATCACAAATAACACAGTTATTCCTCAAAGCAACAGGCTGTGGAGAAGTGATGGGGCTGTGGTTGGGTGGCTTTCTTGAATGAACATGACAGACTCAGACCTGGCCCCAACCTGGCAGGTCTCAGCACTAAGTGCTCACGGCTGATCTCCATTCTCTATCGCTGAAGAATGCCCATTCTAGACTTTTCTCCTGGGCAAAGCAAGGGGGAGAAGGAAGACTCCCATTTCCAGAGGGCATGGCACTTTATGGGGGTTGCCTTGTTTACTGGTCACAAAGGCTCTGAGGCCTGCTCCCCGTTACCCCTTCTATGGGTGAGGAATCCAAGGTCAGGATGGGAGCTCCAGGCCTGTCAGCCCCCTCTTCTCCATCTCCTGGTACTCCTGGCAAATTAGTGTCTCTCCTGAGGACAGGAGAAGGCCTCGGTCATGTAGAACGTGGTGTGGCTTGCCTTTGTGTGCCCAGTAATGGCACCGAGGTGCTGGAAGTGTTCTGCTGACCGACAGGCACCCCGAGAACTGACAGGTGGCAGTCTTTTACCCAACTTCTCACGGTTACCGAGGGGCCAACTGGCCACACATGGGCCATTTGAGGGCGGTGTTTAGGAGGGCCCTGCCAGTCCTGGAGGTACTGCCTTAGACAAGACTCAGATGTTTTGACTTTCCCCAGAAGCCCCTTCATGTGCAGCCCCCGTGCTGGGTCGCCCCTGGGCATTACCCACCCCTGAGGTTAGCTCTCTGCTCCCAGAGTTCTGGAAGAATTCACAGTCTGTGATGGCCTCTGTGCCCTTGTCCCTGCCCCAGGCGGGACAATGGCCACTTCAGCTGGGTGTCAATTGTCATACAGACCAGGCGATCCCACCCCTCTGGCTCAGCCTTCTGGGGTACTTTCTGTGTCGTCTTGGGTGAGCTATTCAGTGTCCTCTACGAATGGGGGGTAGAGGGGGGACTTCTACCATGGTGGCCATGCTCTGCGACCATGGGTCCAAGCTGATGGGTGGCAGGTGCCTGCCCATCTCGTTGCTTCTAGCCAGACGCTCTAAGTCTGGCCAGGAGCTGCCGTGGAGTGACCAGTCGCCTGGCTGGCTTCTCCTCGCCCCAGCCACCCGCTGTGTGAGCCATCTGTGCTGAGTTTGGGCTAGCATGCTGAGCTCAAAACCATGGTGCACGCAGGCAGGGAGCTCTGGGAAGAGGCTCGGCCTCCTGCATCTGAGGTCCCAGGCTGCAGCTAGGCTCTGCCCCAAGCAGGCACCCACCAAATATGCGTGTCTGAATGAACACAACCCCGGGCAAGTTATTTCAGTTCTGTAAGCCTCCGTTTCTCATCTATAAAATGGTGATAATAATGCTCGTTAAGTCGTGTTTATTGTGAAGATTAAGGATAACAATCCATGGAAAGTGCTGAGGAGAATGCCGGGTGTGTACTGATGATGATCTCGTGGGCCCAGAGAGATGGAGTCTCAGTGAAGGTTCAACATCACAGCTACAAACTGTCAGAGTTAGGAATGAAATTCAGGGTTGTCTGATTCTAGAATCGGAGCTCTTGACCACTTTGAATTTGCGCTGAAATAGAGATCCCTGGCTGAACTGCAGCATCCACTTTCTTCTTATTTCAGAGTCATAGAACCTCCAAATTTTAGTTGAGCACATGGCCAGCTACAAGAGACCATGGTTTTCAGTCTCCCTCGTGGCTAGCTGCAGCTATGTAGTCAAGTTCTGGCCAAGAGGTGTGGCTGTGGGGGCAACAAGCCGGAAATGTCCTGAAAGGGAGTGGGCATGTCCCTTCCCACCCTCCTCCCTAGTGGTTGGGATTCTGACTGAAGGGCTAGAGCACCAGTCATCAGACATCTAGGATCATGAAGTGACAGCAGGAGAATGAAACCACACACAGTATCGCAAGCAGACAGAAGGAACTGGGCCCCTAACAACGCAGGGACATCATACCAGTCTGTTCTTGAAGCCAAGGAGAAACTTTACTCTGTTTAAGCCATTGTTACTTTGGGCATGAACATTAAACCTAATTACTTCACTGCTTCTCACTAGTAGTCAGTCAATAACTAAATGTGTCCCGTCATAACGGTGGCATTTTAAAAATGATGTGGCCTTGTCACAAGATCAAGTCCCATGATGGCAGGGACTCTGACTTCTCACTGCTGGTCCCCACGGACTGGTTCGCTGCCAGGCACCCAGCAGGCTCGGTGGTTCTAGATCATGACACTTAGCTATGCTGGAGCCCCATTTCCAGAAGTCCCTTCCCTGCATGAGTTGAGGTTAGCAGGGCTGTAGGAGATTATTTGTTTGAGATTTGGAAGGGGGCAGTGCAGCGGCAGCCATATTTTTCGTGTGCGGGGCCCAAGCTCTCACTCTGTCATGTCTCTGCCAGCTGGGCTTCATGGGCTCTGGGATTCCTTCAGCTCTTGGCCCATCTCCTGATTCAGCGTTCCTGACCCCTGGATTTTCAGAGTGTGCAGCTTTGTGCAGAAGAGCACTGGCTTCGAGAGGCCATCTGGTCATTGAAGTTAGAAGCTTAGAGTGGTAAGAATCCTCATGGCTCTAGTTGGTCCTTCCTTCTCCTAATTCACAGGGACTTGGTCTCTTCATTGCCTGCCCTGGGGTCTTCAGTTTCTAGACCAGACATGGAAGCATGCAGAAGATCTAACCAGCTTTCATGATTGCATAAGATCAAATCCTTACAATAAATCCCCTATTCTATGTATCTTCCCCCCCACAAAGATTTATTTATTTTTTTATTTGAGAGAGAAAAAGAAGCTTGTACATGCATGAGCAGGGGTGGGGTGTGGGAGGCAGGAAGGGGCAGAGGGAGAGGGGAAAAAAAGAATCTGAAGTAGACTCCCTGCCCAGTGTGCTGAACCCAACATGGGGCTGGATCCCACGACTCTGAATTCATGACCTGAGCCAAAATCAAGAGTTGGATGGCCAACCAACCGAGCCACCCAGGAGCCCCTCTACTGTCTTCTGATCAAATCCAAATCGAACATAGGTATTCAATAAATACTTATTAAATGAATTAAGCAATGCTTTATATGATTGATCCTCTAAAATGTGGTACTTGCTAAAGGACATCTAGCTCTATTTGCTCGGAGGCTGGAGCAGGTGGAAGAGGAATTAGGTTCAAACTCTAGAACCATATTTTTCCCCATCCTCATGGACACAGTATGTTCAATTATGACCAAGGGGAGTCTGAAGAGGCCAGAGAACAATAGGGAGTTGGGGGAGAACATAAGATGGGGCTGTGGGGTAATTTTTGGGTGGCTTGAGTGCAGGCTCCAGTCAGTCTGACAGTACCTATCTCTATCCCCGAATGGGGACCTAAAGTAACTTCTGCTTTTCTGATCAGCCTTTGTAGAAAGGATAAGGAGAAATACCTTGGTTAATGTATTTGAATCTTTAATTTCATTTCCACTTAGAGGACTCAAGAGAGGCTCCTTGTAATGCCCAGAGAGCTCCCTACCAGCTTCTCTTCAGCTTCATGATAAAGGTCAAGCCCCTTAAATCTGGCAAGATCTTCTGTGATCTCATTACTGCCAACCGGGGTTCTCCTTGAACCATAGCCTGCGTAATAATGTCCCACATCATCTCAACTTTACTTCAGTGAACTTGAATGAACAGATTGTTCAACAGGTCTGTGCACCTGTAAGTTGTTATCTTCAGTTGTTTGGGGTCACCAAGTACCTCAATTTTTAAGGTTGAATCCCACCCCGCACACCAGGTCGGGAGGCCCATTCTAGAGTTAGGGGAGTTAAGGTCAAAGTTTCTGTCTCTTAAGAGAGAGCTGTTTGTCTATTTATCCATCCTTCTGTCCATCCACCTGTTCATCCAACCATTCATTCATTCATCTATCCACTTATCTATCTTTTGACTATTCTCTGATTTTACTCTGAGGCAGGCTTTGTGCTGGGTGCTGAGGACCCAGGAATGAATTGAATATATTTCTTGCTCCTGAGCCATCCACAGGAGGATAGACAGTCTCATTTTCCTGTGGCTGGTTGGGTGGGGCTTTATCATTTACCCTCAAGTGCTGCTAATGCTCAATAAACATTATTTTTTTTCCTTCCCCCTTTCCTTGTAAGATGACTCCCGGCAGTCGCTTTAGTTGAGTACCAGGGAGGTGCCCCTCAGAACCAAGACTGACTTCATTTTGGTCAGAGGAACTACACACAGTGTTGTCCTGTGTCATCCCCACCTCAAGAGCCTTTGGGAAGTCCTCCACATCACTGCGTATGGAGTAAAGTGCAGATTTCTTAGCAAGGCAATCAAGGAATCCAAGACTTCCTAATAGAATTGCTGTTTCCATCCATCTGCCTTCCACCTGTCCATCTTCCTGTCCATCCTCCATCCATCTGTCCATCCAGCCACTTATTCACTCAGAAAACATTGATGTCTTTTTTCACCTTCCCTTACTTCTTTCTTTCTCTTCTTGCTCAGTATTTCTAAAGGGCCAGCTTCCTTGGCTTCAACCTGTGTGGGCAGGCTGTCTGCCTATCACTTCCTACTTTTTCTTTGAGACCAAACTCAAAGGTCACTTCCTCCAGGAAGCCTTGTCAATGGTCTTCCTTGTGGGCTTCCATTCCGAATGGCTGGTCCTACGGTGGGACATATATAACATAGCACTGTTTCTGGGTATTTCTGTGATACACTGACCTCCACCTCCACTCTACCAGGGTGGCCTTGGTGTACAGTTGTTTAGGTTGCATGCTGTACAAGAACATCCAGCTGGGGGCAATGCCCTAATCTGGGCTGCCTCTGCCCAGAGGAAAGAGTGTTCCTCCCCCACCCAATGTGTCCAAAAGCACCTACTCTCCAAGTAATAGGTTCAAGTGGCTAAGCCCACCCACAAGGGACACATTTTTCTATTATCCCACATAGGAGTTATTTGAGCTGGTGGTGACCTTCCTTGATTCTAAGTTCTTGGAGGCCAGGATCATGTTGGGTTCTCTGTTCCCCCATCTTCTAGCATAGCAGCACTGGATCTCAGAGACCTCCTCTAATGTTCTTGAAAAGAACGAAGGAGGAAAAGGAGAGGGAGAAGGAGAGGAAGGCTGTCAGTAGCCAGTCTCGGTTCTCTGGGCCTTTGAGGGGGAAGGACTCACACTCACCTCGCAGGGAAAGGAGGCTTCTGAGCTGATGACATGGCAGCAGCAGGTTTGTTTGGAAATTCTCCAGTAAGTGGGATGCTTGGGCCTGTCACCCAGTAACCTGGAGAGCTTGCTGGAGGACCTGCAGACCAGGGCTCCTCCAAATATTGTTTTAAACTGATTGATGCCACGCCAGGCAGGAAAGGGGCAGACATTTTTCATACATGAAAAACAATACATTCTGGGGCCAAAATGAAATTATTTTCCATCTATACGATAATAGGCAAGGAGACAAAGACGATGTTGGAGGACATTTAAACCCTCAAAATCATTAGTCACTGTCCCAGCGGGCTACGCAAATAAATGATCAATGCACAGAAAAACAAGGCCCTCCGAGGTGTTTGTGCAAGACCACTTATGTGTCAAACAGACTTATTAGATGTGAAGGGAATGATTATTTGTACAAAGTGAAATGAACATGTGCAATAATATTGTAAAATGTTTATTAGTCTAGAGTGTGCTGAACGTTCCTAAAATATATCAGCTTCTCAGCTTGCATTTAATGTACTGTTATAAATGATATCACATCCTTCCAAGCCGATTTTCCGCTTAACGCTAAGCTTCTTTGCTGGGGAAATCGTGTTTTCAGATCTCAAGTATGAAAACACTGTGGGGTCAAACTCTCCCCTCTCCTCCCCACCCCCCACCTCCATCAGTTACCTCCACAGAAAACTCGTCCTGAGTCTGGCCAGGAGGGACAGGGCAGTTGGTCAGGTCAGATGGTGGTCGGAAAAGGAAAAAGTGGTGAGTGAGCTCTTGTGGTGGGAACAATGTTAGACTGGAAACCCAGACTCAGGTTTCAGGATCTGTTCACTCATCCCCTACTACATGACCTTAGGAAAGTCCCTTCCCCTCTTTAGGCCCCCATCATCTCCATCAGAAAATGAGAATCTCTAAAGAGACTTCCAGAGCTAAACATTTGTCTATTCTAAATCCTTGCTTGCTGAGTCATGAGTCTGGAAGACAGATGAGACACTGGAATTGAACAAATAAACTGCTAGAGAAAAAGTCTTATTTTTTTCTATGATGTTGACAAACTTTTCATCCTTCAAGGACCTGCCCAGATCTCCTGCTTTTGGGACGCCTTCTCTGACCTCCTACCGGTCTGTCAGTGAGTCTTCTTTGCTCTGATCGTACCTCGTCCTCATGTCTGTTACTATACTTCTCACCCCACCAGCCTGTGGTATCCCCACAGCTCTGTCACCAAGGCCAGGCACAGAATTGCAGCTCAGGGCATGGTTACTGGATGCTGGAGGGGAAGAGCAGAGCCGGGGTCTGGTGTGACCTTTAGGCATTCTTCATCACCTGGCCTGTACTCAAAGGTGGAAGTTTCAGCTGGAGTGGGGACGGGATCCACCCAGGTTTGCCCACTGGCACCAGTGGGGTTCAAGGGATGAAGAGGGGCTTTGCAGCTTTCTGGGAAGGCTCAGGTGGAACACCTCCTACCACCTGTCACCTCCCCACTTATTATGGTCTGTATGATTGTGTCCCCCTTAAATTCATATGTCAAAACCCTAATCTAGAGTGGGATGGTATTAGGAAGGGCGGGCCTTGGGAGGTGATGAGGTCATGACGGTGGGGCCCCCCTGATGGGATTGATGCTCTTTTAGGAAGAGACACCAGAGAGCTAGCTACCTCTCATGCCCTCCCCTACCCTGTGAGGACACAGAGAGAAGGTGCTCTCTGGGAGCCAGGAAGAGAGCTCTCACGGAAGCTGACTGGGCCTGCCCCCTGCTCTTACACTTCCCAGCCTCAGGAGCCAGGAGAAAGCATTTCTGTTGTTTAAGTGACCTGATCTTTAGTCATTTGTTGTGACAGTGCAAACCGACTAAGATAGCACCCACAAATGGCGGCAGGGGACCCAGGCAAATGCCATGTCCTAGGCCCTGGGCGGTCATGGGAGGTGGCGGTGGTGCGCAGTTCTGGGCTTCGGGTAAGGGTGTGGGGATGACTTTGAAGGCTGTGGAGATGGAAGGGTTGAGCTTCCGGTTTCCTGGCTGAGTGCTTCCCACCCCCCACTTCCTGTCTCCCCTGTTTCCTTGAAGGTCTCCTGCAGTGTGGTCTTCTGTGAGCCCAGTTGACAGTCTGGGCCCCTCAGTCCAGAGCAAGCTGACAGCCGGCCACACACTTGAGAATGCTGGCCCCCTCAGCATCTGCGTTCACCGGGGCGGGGGGGGGGGGCAGGAGGGCCAGTCGAGAGAGGAGTTGTGCGGATCTGAGCAGGGCAGGGCTGGGGCCCCCTCCTCCTCCTGAGAAGCACAGAAAGCATTCTATATGAAAACGTACACTAACAGAGGAGAAAATAAAATTAGCAATAAGCCATCAAGGCAAAGATAGCAAAGCAGAAGAGGGTAGAACGGATTCAGGAGGGACTCCTGCCCTAAGGTCCTGCCTGCATCTCATTCCTGCCTTCCCAAAAGAGGGGACATGAGCAGGAAGGCCATTTGTAGCATCCACGAGTTAAGCACTGGCCCTTCGCTGAGAAGTGCAAATCTCCACGATGTTGAGGCCTGAGAGAGAGTCCCCTGTCATTTCTTTTCCTTTTTATTTTTTTAAAAGATTTTATTTATTTATTTATTTATTTATTTATTTATTTATTTATTTATTTGACAGAGAGAGAAAGAGAGAGAGAGAGAACACACAAGTAGGGGGAGCAGGAGAAGCAGGGTTCCCGCTGAGCCCAACTTGGGGCTCAAGCCCAGGATGCTGGGATCATGACCTGAGCCAAAGGCAGACACTTAATGACTGAGCCACCCAGGAGCCTCCCCTGTGATTTCTTAACACAAGGCAAACAGCGTCTGCCACCCTTCCCAGGTGGCAACCTAAGCTGGTCTTTCTCCCTCCTCTTCCTCTTTCTTGTCCTGCTTCCTTTTTTGCACCTTCTTTTTCTCCTTTCCACCTTTTCCAGTCTGCACATAGTTAATGAAGCTGTCCTGAGGACACAGGAGGTGCTCAGGGTAAACCTGGGGGACCTGGTAGGGCACCTGGAGGAGGGAGACAGGCCCTGACCTGCGCTTCGGTCGGCCTGCAAGTGGTCCCCACCAAGCAGCCAGCAGGGCGTGTTCCGGGGCATCCCCTCAGAAGGGCAGGTGCACCATATTGAGCGTCTTCTACTGAGTGGCCTCTGCATGTCATGGGTTGGGCACATCCTACCTTAATTCATGTAATCTCACCACCTCTGTTCAAGGTGGCTCATCTTGTTCTCAAGGTCATGGGCCGACGAGGCAGAGTGGCTCTTGGTGTCCGGTCCTTGGACTCCCAGATCACCCATGCTGGCCGCACTCTCCTGCCATCTCGGGCATGTCTGTGGTCTTGGGTTTCAGTTTCCCCATCTGTACCCTGAGCGTCAGGTACCTCTGGGGATTGCTTGATCTGGGTAGTCTCTGGCTGCCTGACTCTCTGAGGCTCCCTGTTCAGTGCGCTGGGGTGGGGGCGGAAGGGAGGAACACAGGAACTGCTTCTGGCTTTACCCTAAATAATGTGGAATGTCTTCCTCATCCTCCTCACTCTCACCTTCCAGGTAGAGGCTGCTCCTGCCTGGTTGCCTTGGGGTCCGTGCCGGATCAGGCCTCTCCCAGGTGAGCCTTTTAAGAGCCAGCAGCTCATCTTCCGGTCCTGCTGAAATCCTTCTAGCAGCTTCCCACAGTCTCACCTCACCCAAGCCTGTACCTCAGGGCCCTCCTGCCGGGGCCCTGACCCACACCTCCTCAGTGAAGCTTTTCCAGAAAGGAGTCAGCTTTAGCCAAGGGAAATCCCTCACTGGTAAGTCTCACTCTCTTGACCTCAAATGAGTTCCTTCATTGTACTTATCAGGTTTTGAAACGTTTGTCTGGCTTTTTTCTCTGGCTCTGAGGAAGAGCAGGGGCTTTGTCTTCCTTGCTTGCTTCTCTGTCCCCCGAGCCTAGGACAGTGCTTTGCACAGAGTAGACCCTTAATACAGATGGTGTTTGAATTTATAAAAAAGATGGATTTAATATTGGAATCAGGGAGTAGCCTAAATGAATGAACACGTGGATTGGCAAGTAAATAATCTGGATTAATTTAAAGGAGGAGTGTGTTTTGACAAATCTCTAATGAACGAGTGACTGGGTAGATGCGTGAGGGAAACGAGGACTCCGAGAATGGGTGTGTGGGCTTGTTTGAATATTCAATGGACAACACAGTTGTTTGTTTCTTTGGCACAACAGTGACCTTTTGTACTTGACCTTAGTCAAAAGGCCGAGAAGTTGTGACTAGGAACTCAGGAGGTGAGGCAGAGTCCTTAGGGTGAGTGTGTGGGAGGGTGGCGGCCTGGAATGGGAGGTCCAGGAGATATGGGACGTGAGCAGAGTGCTGCGCTGTGACAGAGTCTGACCTCTTAATGGGGGTCATCCAGGATGGACCTTCTGCCCCACCAGGTACCACCTGCAGGTCCTGATGTAGGACCCTAGCTTCTTTGCCTCAAAGCAACTCCTTTGTCCACCAGAGCCTTTTCTGTTGGGAAGTTCTCCTGGGGAGCACACATCTATCAACCCCCTGCATGCAGATTCATAAGAATTGCTTACACAGTCAAAAAATCATCCCCGGCCAGCTTCTCTGAGAAGTCTCTGGGCTGAGGGAGCCAGACCCCATCGTCACCCTGGAGGGGCTGTTGGTTCCATGGGGGAATAGTGAATAGAGTGGGGTCTACCTGTGGTGCTATGGGGGTTCAGCAGAGCTTGTGCCATCAGACCTCTCCTCAGTGAGGGAGGACCCCAGAGGGCCTAGTCAGAGACTATGGGAGGGAGGACACGTGCCCCAGCAAGCTGAGAAGGTGGTGGGAGGCTAAGGACACCCAATCCCAGCTGGCATGGCACCTATGTCTTCTTTATGCCCTTCTTGGCAGGAACGATCTTTTCTCATCCCTGAGCGCCTGTAGCTCGCCAGGGCAGAGAAATAGCTACTCCCTTTCACAGCTGGACCCCATGGCCAGAGAGAGGGTGCAGCTTGTCTGTGGTTGTGCACAGAATCCACACTTGCCTCTCTCTGCTCCGGACAGTATCCATGTCTAACCACTGTCCGTTGGCACCCGCACGTGACTGGGAGCTCGGGGAGGGGGCAAGGCGGCCGCCTGGAGTGGGGCATCGCTTCTCTGATCCAGCTGTCAGTGTGTGCGTGTGTGCGTGAGTGCGTGTGTGCGTGCGTGCGTGAGTGCGTGCGTGCGTGAGTGCATGTGTGCGTCCTGATGGGATCTGCGGAACCTTTCTGTTGTGGGTTGAATGGCGTCCTCCCAAAATATATGGAAGCCCTAAGCTCTCGAACCTCAGCATGTGGCCTTATTCGGAGAGAGGGTCTTCACAGAGGTAACTAAGTCAAAATGCCGTGGTTAGAGTGGACCCTAAGCCATTCTGACTGGCGTTCTTATAACAAGGGGAGATTTGGGGACGAGGAATCACGCCATGGGAAGATGAAGGCAGAGATTGGGTGATGTTTCCACAAGGCAAGGAATGCCAAGGTTGCCAACAAACCACCGGAAGCCAAGAGAGGGCCCTGGGACAGGGTCTCCCTCACAGCCGTCACAAGGAGCAAAGTGGGCCGGCACCTTGATTTCCGGCTTCTCTTCTCTGGAACCACAAGGTAAAACATTTTTGCTGTTTAAGCCACTCAGTCAGTGGTATGTTGTTATGGCAGCCTGGGGGACCTAATAAACTCTCTGGTCTGCAAGCTTCTAGATCTTTAGAGGTAAGGACTTACTGTGTGCAAGCTTGAAGGGGCAGCACAGTGTGGTGGCAAGAGTGGATGGGAGGCAGGAACTGAGTTCTGGTCCCAGATCTGCCACTCACTTGTTGGGCTCCATCTGTCTGCTTGTGAACCAAAGGAGTGGGGGTTTAAGATTTCTAATGGCTGCTTTCTTAGGAGCAGTGAAGGGAGGGCCCAGCCCATGGGAGCCAGGGAGTGAGCCTAAGAGCTCAGCTGTCATTTCTTGCTCTGTGATCCCTCCTTTGCCCTCAAAACCTCGGAACCAGGTCCACAGCAAGCTTCCTCTCCTCTGATGCTCTCTTCTCAGCCCCTGGGTGGCCTTGGTGTTGTGTGTGTGTGTGTGTGTGTGTGTGTGTGAGAGAGAGAGAGAGAGAGAGAGAGAGAGAGAGAGAGAGAAAGAGAGAGAAAGAGAGAGAGAGAGAGAGAGAGAGAGAGATAGAGAGAGATAGAGATAGATAGATATGAGGCCTGGCTGTTTGGAAAGGCATCTTCTTGAAGGAGGGAGCAGTGAGTAGGCCCCACTGGTATCCTGTGAGTTATAGTGCAGCCTCCCCAGGCTGCCTGGATGGGTGGCCTGCAGCCCTTGGACCCACAGTGCAGAGGCACAATATGTCTTTGTCTGGCCAGGGCTTCTGAGGACCATGGAAGCTGATTACATGCCCCACCAGTATTTTCTTGGGGTCCCCAGTGGGAGACTTGATGCCTTCGCTGTCTTTCTGACTTCCCTTCCTGCCTGACTCCAATGTTTTCTGAAAGCCAGCCCCTGGGAAATCAGGCCACTTAGCACCAAATGGACAGCAACATCTTAAAACCAACAATTTGCAATTGTCAGATGGTTGCAGTGTGTTCCTCTGCCTCCCTATTTTTCAGTGGCCTGAAGACTGTATCCAGGGGAGGTCTCCAGTGAGATATTACTCTGTCCTCAGCCAGGTCTGGAAGCTACTCTTGGTTGTTAATTTCATGGAGCTGGAGGGACAGTAAAGATGCTGCTTAGAAGAACCAGAATTAGAAAGGTTTAGTGTTTGAAAACATAGGTTTGAAAAGTGATTGCCTGAGTATATATGGTGGTGAGGTATGCTTCATAGTTCTTTGTGTGAAAGAAGAATCTGGAGGTCACAGTGGTACCCAGGTGCAGTGCAAGTTGACCATGCCAGAGCAAGGAAGCACAACTGAGGTTGCATTAATGTAGGTATGGTTCGTGAGCAAGGGGGTAACAAGTCTGTTGTTTCTGACTCATCTGACTCCCTGTTTACCTAACACAGGAATTCTGCCTGCAAGCCTCCTGTGATTGGGAGTTCTCCTCCTTTTCATCTGGTTCTGTGAGAAAGTTCTTCCTTGTATTCTGCCTCCTTGTGCTTTTCAACACAAGGAGTGCTTTATGTTTTTATCTTTGTTCCCTGGCATTCATAAAGCTTATTTGCTCTCCTGTCCTCTGAAAGTCTTCTGTGTTTTCTAAACAGTGATCCCATCTTTTAGGCCTTCTCTTCTCTAGGGAGGACAGCCCTTCCTCCTCTACCAATTTTTCCTAGGACATGGCTTGGCAAACCTTTCTTTTTTGGTCGTGACACACATGAACATTCTCCTATTAATCTTTCTCTTAAATTCCATATGGAGTCTGGTGAGATCACCACCTCCCTTGTTCTGATGATAATACTCTTATGATGCAACCAGAGGTGGGAGGCCCAGGTACTGTGAATTCCTAAGCCTCTGTGACCAGACCTTGTGACCCTAGATTTTTCTTCAGCGATGGCTTATTCATTCTCTACTGAAGGGACCTGCATTAAATCACACAGTGATTTAGACAACTGAGCTTCATTTTCAGCCTCATCCTGGCTATAGCCTTCCCTTTCCCCATCCTCTTTGCTCTTCTATCAGAACTGTCCCCCCCGCCCCTGCACCCTAATCAGGGCTTTCCAGTTGTAACCTGTCTACACTGAAAAGTGTTAATTACTTGGAGAGCCCTAAGGCATGGATCAGAAAGTCACTTTCTCTCTCTAGGACTTGGTTTCCCTATGTGTCAAATGAGGAGTCCAGTCCAGCTCCCCTCCAGAGCCCACTCTGGCCCTGACATCTAATGTGCCAAGTGTGAGATGTGGGTAACCCCACTCCCATGACCTGCCAGTGGGATCAATGTATTGGTGGCACCTTTCACATCGTTCATGGTAGGGGAGGCTTACTCAGGGTAAGCCCACGACTCAGGGTCTGTGGGGAAAAAGGTTCTCCCCCTACCACCTGTGGATTTCAGGGAGAGGCCCCCCCAACAGGGAGAACAAACATTAGCATCCACGTGGTCACCCCTCGGAGGAGCAACCAGGTCTAATCAAAGGCAGGAGGACATGTGCTCTCTCTGGTGAATCCCCTTGGCCCTGGAGCAAATCTCCATCTTGGCAGGAGGGAGTCTAACTTGATCGGGGCTGAGTTCTATGAGCAACTGTAAATTCTCAGTAAAACAGCCCCATTGGGCCTAATTTCAACCACTTAACCCAGAGGTTGCATTCTTGAAGTGTTCTGCCAGATGCATTTGTCTCCCGGCTGGGGAGACCACAGCTCCTGAGCGCTCGTGCTCGCGGCGGCCGTATTGCCATCAGCCTTTCTGCTGTCACCTGCCTCAATGTGAGCTCGAGACGTGGGCTCCCCCATGCCCTTCTCCTTCCCACTCTGTCCTGAGGGAGTCGCCCAGGGCCACATCTTGGCAAACGCAAGCCTATCTTGGCCACTGCTGCTCCCATCCTTCGGAGATCAAACAGCTGGGCAACTCAGTGAAAACCTGGTCAGCTTTGGAAGCCCTGTCTGAACACCCAGTTCCTTCAGGTGCTAAGTCAAGTTGGCCATGGAACAGCTGAAATGGGCATGCAGAGCCCAGACTCCTCAGTAACAGTCAGCTGGTCTAAAGGGTGCCAAAGTAGCCTGTGGCGTGGCCCTGGAAATGGGTATCTTCAAAGCAACTGGGTCACACGACAATAAAACATTGATTCAGTTTGAATAACGAGTCAACTTGGTCAAATCATACCAAAGTAGTTGTTCAACTTAGTCAAACAATCAATCAGCTTGATCAAACAACACTCAAACAATCTGTCTTCAGAGCGAAATGAAGCCAAAACGCCGAAGCGGCTCTGTATCTGGCCGTTGGGCTAGACAATGCCAGAACAATAGGTCGGCCAGGTCAGAGGAGAGCCGCACACCCGGGCTGCTGTAAACAGCCAATCGGCCGCCTCAGACAATGTCAAAATATTTGGATTAATTCATTCAAACATCCAGTCTGTTCAATCAAACCCAGTCGACTCCATTAACAGGCACCCAAACAGCCATCCAGCTTAGGCAATCAGTCAGAGGGAGCTCCCTGTGACAGAACAAGCGGTCAGCTTGGTGACACCACCAATCACCACAGCCCAGCAGGCAGGCAGCCCAAACGACGCAAAAGCAACAGGTCCCACTGGTCACCAAGTACTAACAAAACACCCACTCCGTTCTGTCAAACAACCTCTCAAGTGGGAGAGGCTGTGTCTAAACATTCAGTCAGTTCTACGAAGAACTAGTTGTCTTGATACTATGAAACCAAAACATCCACTTAACTTGGGTGAATTAATGATGAGGCCCAGTACTCTGAGAGCACCTCTGCTCTGTCCGGCACTCGCGGGCCCGCGATGCCAGGAGGGAGGGCAGATGCGGCCAAGCGGGAGGCTCCCTTGTCTGGACGTCACCCGCACGCCCGTCCGTTCAGTCTCAGAACATCCAGAAACAAATCATACCTGTGCCTAAACTGGGTAAATAAACTTTCTGGTGTGGAAGGTTGGGTTTCTTAGAAATGGGTGGAGGGGAGAAGATTGAAGAAGACTGTTTCTGTCCCCTCCCCCAGCCTGCAATAGGGGGTAAACAGCCCCCACCCATGTCCTTTGTTGCAAGGTGTTTGGGTTGGGGAGAGTCTTCCCCAGGGACCGGACTGGTGACAGGAGAGGCCACCCAGGGCCTACAGTGACCTAGTGGGAAACCACAGCCCATTATGTTGGGGTCATTAATTCTCAGAGCTAGGAGGCTCTCACCCTACGGTGTGAGCCTAGTTTCCAAGGCTGGAGCCCTTCACCAGGAGCAGAACTTTCCTAGCAATTCCAGGAGCTCTGGTCTTCTCTTGTACCCAGCTTATTAATGCCAGTGACACCGCTGAGCTTCTCCTGCACGCCAGGCACAAGACTAAGAAGTCCTTTTCAGACTTCAGCGCATGCTATCTTTACAATATTCAATGAACTCAGCTCTGTTACGACCCCCATTTTACTGATGGGTGATGGGGCTTGGAGAGGTAAAAGAAAGTTGACTAAGGTCACAGAGCTATTGAGAGGCAGGGCCAGGATTCGAAACCAGCTCAGACCTTAGGAGCCAGCTGTCCCTTCAATATACTTGTTGGAAGAAGGAGTGAAGGAAGGAATCTGCTTGTTCTGTAGGACAGGCGGTGGTGCATTAGAAATCCCCCACTTGTCTGTCTTTGTGCTGGCCGTAAGAGAAGAGGTCTTTCATTCTGGTGGAGACACAGGTGTAGACAGGTCGGGAACCTGAATTTCAGGAAAACACACCCTTATCTTTGAATCCACCCGAGTACTAACCCCTCTTGTTCAGGAATGTCATATGGGTGTCACTCCAGAGGCTGGTGGGCCCTGGGGGACCTGGACCTATGGGTGGCCTTGAGGTTTGGCTGGTAGGACAGGGGACAGGCAACTTCCTGAGATCTGCCCTATCCTCCCCACTAAAAGCCCCCTCGGTGCCTGCCTTCGGTACCTGGGCAGCAGGTCTGAGAACACTATTGACCACAATTGACACCCTCCCTTCATTGAAGGAAAGGCATGTCGACTCACTCCTCACATTAGGCACAGACCATTTTATGGAACGCTAACGCAAATCACCGGGGCAGGAAATGTCGTAAAGAGAAAAGTAATCTTCTGACGGAAAAATAAATTATCAGCAGTGTTCCGAAGGAAAAGAAACATTCTTAAATAATTTCTCTTGCTGTTGGTATTGGCTGGCAGTGTGGGCCAGCCAAGCAAATGGTAATTTCCAAATTAGATTATACATTATGTCATATTAGTTTTATATTAGAAAAACAAACGGGATCAGAGGAGAAGTGCCAAGGTTGGCGGGCCGCACTTGCCACGTGACCGGTTGTGTTTCCACTGCAGAATGTTTAATGATTCCGGGAGAGGTGGAAGAGCAAATATTCAGACCAGAATGGGGGCGGGGGGCGGAGGGGCTATGTAGAGGTGGGCCTTCACAGGCGGGAAAGGACAGGTCCCAGGCCAGGCCTCAGGGAGGGTGGGTAGCAGCCAGGGTCGGGATCCAGGGAAAATGCTCAGGGCGCTGGTCCCATCCTTTGCTTTCAGGGGACCTGGACCCTCCCTGGAGGGGCTGCTCCATGGTCCTGGCTTCGGAGTCAGGCACCATGGCAGTCAGTGTGCGTGGGAACAGCAGGTGGAGGGGCCCATGTTGGGTCTCAAGGAGGGAAGACCTGATGAGGTTCTGTTGATATCCTCACTTCCCCAGGGAGCTGTTCTTGGGCGGGCGAAACACACATGCTGGTGTCCCCCTAGAGGGCAAGGCCAAGGGAATGCTAAAGTAGGTGGACTTTAATTCGGAGCCCTACTGCCAGCTCACTTTTCCTGGGGTTTCCATGTGCCAGGAGATTTGCCCCACAGCAATCCCAGTAGGGCAGGGGACAGAGGGAAGTGGAGAGCAAGAGGCTTGAGGAACCTGCCTGAGGCTATTTGGTTGGGAAGTGGCAGGTCCACACGGCCCATGGCTGTGGGGCCTGCAGTGTTCAGCACCACACCGTGGGGGGATGCTTTTGCCCACAGAAAAATGGATGTTCTGCGATGGGATGCTGGTGCATGGTAGAGCATGGATGATGATGATCTGCTGGTGGGGAGCGTTCTTGCAGCCGTGGAGGCATCAGACTCCTCACTTCGAGGGCCCCTTTCTCCCTAGGCTGCTCAGACTTCTCCACCTGTTTGTGTGTGAATTGAGGAGAGAATCTTTTGTTTTTTTTTTTTTTAAAGATTTTATTTATTTGACAGAGAGAAACACAGCTAGAGAGGGAACACAAGCAGGGAGGAGTGAGAGAGGGAGAAGCAGGCTTCCCGCCGAGCAGGGAGCCTGATGTGGGGCTCGATCCCGGGGCTCCAGGATCGTGACCTGAGCCGAAGGCAGTTGCTTAACCAACTGAGCCACTCAGGCGCACCGAGGAGAGAATCTTTTACCAAACTGTGAGCTTCTCTCAGGCAGGGATGTCTGATGATCTCTGAATACTTTGTACTCCGGGCAGGGCTTGAGATTGCTACTGATGGTCACAGCCAACACAGGAAAGACAAGAAATCTAGGTGGCTAGAACTGGAAGGGCGTCAGGGGCTTCAGAGCCTGTGTTGGGGTTGACGGCCCTCTGGTATCTGCTTGGCTGCTTCCCAGCCCATGATGAGCACCACTAGTGAGCCAGAGCCCTCCCGCCCTTCGAGGTCCCCAGCAGTCACCAGTGGCCCATCCACACTGGCACCCACAGCAAACCTTTCTGCCACTGAGGATCTAGCCCACCTTCTTGTTTGCGACTGAGAAAACTGCTAGCATAGGGGTGAGAGATGCGGCTTGTCTGAAGTCACACCACCAGCCATGGCTGGAGCGAAATCTGGAACCCACCTTCCAGAGCATACGATCAGGTTAAAGGGGTAGGCTTAGAATGGATTATTTAACAAGTATCTGGTAATTAAGGACCACATGTCTACCTTTGACTGCATGAAGTTTGGATGAAGAGATAAAAGAGAATCTAGGGATCAATCAGACAACAATGCAGGCTGGTCCATCACTTTGGACACTCCTGTCCTCAGAATATTCTCTATATTCCTCAAGACTTCTGGGTTCTAGTTCTAGATCTTTCCCTCTGGTACTGTATATCCTCTCTCTGGACCTCAATTTTTCCAACTGTAAATGAGGGTGGGCATGGTGCTCAAGCTCTCTGAGATGTCAAATCCCTTCTGGCCTCGATATTCTAAGATTCTGTGGTCCCAGAATTTAGCCCAGATTCTCCCCAGACTCCACCGCTCCACGGAGGGAGCCAGGCCCATGGGAAGCTGCAGTAATGCACTGGGACCACCAGGGGGAGAGGGAGCATTCTGCCTGACTTCTGCTTACCTTCTGTTCTGACCCCCCTGGTGGCCTGGAGGGTTACTGCAATTCTGACGGACTTCCTGTGTCCTCCTGGAGTACTCAGTACTCAGCTCCTGGGGATTATCTAATCAGAAAACACGTGTATTCACTTACCGAATACACCTTGAGTCGCTCCTCTGGGTGGGTCCCCTCGCTGAGTGCTGGGGACCCATCCCCTGCCTTTGGAGGAGCTCACAGGCCAGAGAGGAGGTAGAAATACATGGAGGCCACCCAAAGGCAGCAGAGGCGGTGACTGGCATAGGAGGTCCCATGGGAACACAGGGGAATCTTCCTGGTAAGTCTTCCTGGAAAAAGTGATGTCTGAGGCCAATCCTGAAGGATGAGAACTTGGCAAGAGGGCTGGCGGGAGATGGGGTAAGGGGTTGTGGGAGGGCTAACGTTCCAGGTAGAGCAAATAGCAGAAGTGAAGACCCAGTTGTGGGAATCGGAGTGAGTCACTGGTAGGGAGATACAGGGGCTACTGTGGGCACGACTGTGTGTGTGAGTGGCAGAGGTGCTGGGCAGGGACAAACATTCTTTTGCTTAAAAATATTTATTGACTGTACCAAACGTCAGGCTAAATTGTGAAAGGCCTTGAATGCGGTCCCAAATCCTAAATCATTTTCCTTCCTGGGCTCTGGACTGTGTGCCCAAAACAGTTATAAGAATAATTGTTTTCTAAATTTAGTTAATTACTGTTGGCTTCTCCCATCTTCCCATGGAGATAGCTACACTCTAGGGAGCTGGGACAGGAAACTGGCCTGGGGACTGGGAATAGCATCAGTGACCTTGTAGTTTAGGACAGGTGAGAAGGCAAGAGTGGGAGACTGGGCTGGGCCTGGCCAGCTGGCCTCTCTGCCTGGATGACACTCTCCTAAGGACAGGAAAGCCAGCAGCCTTGCCCTGCCCGGAACAGCCCTCCTCACCAGTTTCTGGGGTCGGTCCCACATCTGGGTGTTGGCTCCGGAGCAGAGGCTGTTGGTACAAGAAGGCTGGCTGGAGCCTGGGCCCAGCTGAGTGTTGAGGCTAGAGTGAGTGACTGAAGGGCAGGAGGGCCAAGAAATCCCTTGAGGTAAGACCTTTGGGAAGGAATGTCCCAGAAAGGGGAAGGTGGTGTCTTAGCCAGGAGACAGAATCCTGTCCGCATGGGGTGGGCCCGGACCCTGGAAGAACTGGTCTTGGTGGAAGGGAGAGAAGAGGAAACCATCATGCTTGCAGAATTACAGTGTGTCAGGAGCTGTGCTCGTGTTCTCTTACTGAGGTGCTGCCGTAGCCTTGTGAGGGAAGGTGATTTGCCAAGCTGGGCTTGGGTTTGATAGTAGTAGCCCAGGCATGGGGAGCGTGAGTGACTTGCCCAAGGTCACAGTCGAGAACGGTACTGCTGGGGCCTGTGGGACTTTGCCGTCACTTCTCTGCAGGATGTTACTGTGGCTTTGTACATTTCTGGCTTTTCTTCTTTCCAAGATATGGTGAGCCACAGCCCTCCTCATCTTCTCTCTCTGTTTTCTCTGTCTGGGACACCATCTCTTCTGCTTATATTCTTTACCTGGTGAAATTCTCATTGTTTTCAGGTCTGCTTCCTATGTCCATTGTGAAAGGTTCTTTGACCCCTCTGGGTAGATTTTATTTTGTCCATCCATCCATCCATCCATCCATCCATCCATCCATCTATCATCCATCCATACATTATCCATTTAACCCCTTCTTCCTTAATCTGTCCTGGAGAGATTTCTGGTTGTCCAGATAGTTTGTCACCTGCTCCTCTATGAGCCATGGCCCTTTGTCCACAGCCAAGCACCTCCACCCCAATGGGGCCCATCAGCCCACCAGCCTCCCTGTCCCCCTCACCTTGCCTCTTCTTTTACACAGAAAGATCCTTAAATTTGGCCTGTTCCCCAAGGAGAGAATTTCCATGTCTGGAGTGGCTTCAAGTTGAGATTGAGAGCATTTTTTTTTTTTTTTTTTGGTGCCAAGAGAGACACTTCCAAGTAGCTGCTGTGTGATGGGAGAGCTGAGCTGGGACACTGCTAACAAGGGTTTCCTTTTGCTTTCCCTAAGACCACAAAGTCACCCAAAACTGTAGAACATTCTGGACATTTCAGGGATGGTAGGCTCACTTCATCTGCCTGGGGTGGGCAAATCTTTGCTTTAAACTAGGGAAGGCACAGTGACTCAGTGTGTTTCTGGGGGCTCACGGGGGTTGTTGGTCCGTGAGCCGGTTTTTGATGGGATGGGCTGAACTTTTGTCAGTTTTTTTCTAGGTTATGTTGTGGTAACAGACACACCATAGTGTTCCCCAAATAGGAGCTTTACAATAACAAGTTTACTTTTCCCCCACATTCTATTTTGTCTGTGGTGGCTGTGGGTTGACTGTGGCTCTGGTCTGTGTGTCCTCTCTTTTCCAGGATACTCGCAAAGCAGCTGTCCCTTGGGACATGAGGTACTCTGGGCAGAGAGCAAAAAGAAAAGTGACTGAGCCACACAATAGCTCTTAATGTCCCCCTCACTCATACTCCATCAACCCAAGCAAGACCCATGGCAGAGTCCAATGTAAAGTTCTCCCATGGGCGAGGGGAGATAGAAGAGCCTCTTAGGGGGGAGGGGGAGTGAATGGTCTGGAGAAAGAACATAATCTATCTCAGGTCAAGACCCTCATGCGACTGAAACCAGGTCTTTCTGTCAACCATGTGTGGCCCAGGCACAGGCTTTTTATGTTTAAGAGTCTGTGGTGCCTATGGAGAAAACAGATCTTTAAATTGGACATCGAAATTGTGACTCAGGTTGTGGGACTTACAAAGGAGTGCAGAGAAAGGAGGGCCAGGGTGAGCCAGTCAGGAGACCCTTCCTTCTATTCTCAGCCTCACAAACTTCTACTTTTCTTTCATGGTCCAGCTCTAAATGCCACCTCTGAGAAGCCCTTCAGGATCTATCCTCCAAGCCAGGGTTCGGTGCTGTTCCTCTGCACTCCTATGCCATTTTGCTTTTCACGTTTCACACCGACTTCACTGTGTGTGACAGCTGTCAATGTGCCTGAGTTCCCAGGGACTGGGGTGGGGGGTGGAGGGTGGGGGGGTAGGCTGGATCTGGATCCAACCTGCTTGGGAGACTTGATGGTGTGTGTCTCTTCCCAGGACCATGTTCAGTGGTGTCATGCGGGCAACTTGAAAATTAGCCATGGTAGGAGTAGTTACGTCCCAGAAAGCAGCAAATCCTACAGATAAGGATGGTTTTCCTTCCACGGAAGCAATTTTAAAGCCTTGCCTCCAGCCACTACCCCAGAGTGTGGACAGCTGGCTGGCCCCACCTCCATCTTCCTACAGGGTCTGGTAGAGGAATGGTGGACTGAGAGGGAGTGCACTTAGGATGGTGGCCAGAGCGGTGAAGGGATGTTGGTCTGGCTGGATTGGAGTGCCCACCCAGGCCTATGCTTCCTCCCAGGCCCTCCTCCTGCTCCCAGGACCCTCGCCCGGTGTTCATTGTCCCTCAGGAGCTATGTGACCAGGCAGAACACAAAACACACAAGGCTTTCTGGCCTTTGTTCTTCAAATCTCTGAGCTTTTGGAATTGAGAGTGTTTCCAGAGCAAGCAAGCAGGAGAAGAAGGCTGAGTGTCCTGAGTATCAGTGGGAGGAAAGGAGGGGGTGTGGCCAGGCCGATGCATCCTAAGCAGCTTTGCAGGGAGGCGATGGGAGCTCCAGGAGACAGGGCTGTGGGGTGCACCCAGGACCCAGCACAGGTAGAGGCAGAGGGCGGGAGACAGGCAGGGTCCGGAGTTGGGGGGTACCTGCAGGAGCAAGTGTGTGGAGCTGTGCTCAGGGGCTAAGTGCCCTGGTCCCAGCCCCACACCTTAATGTCACGTAGGGTCCCCCAAGTATGGAATTACCCTGGAAACTTGGCGTAAGGAATCCCCCAGGTTGAGACGCAAGGTTTATACTGCCACTCATGCCTGATTCAGATCAGAGGTCTGCCAGTGTGTTCTGTAAAGGGTCAGAGAATAAATAGTCTCAGCTTTGTGGGCCATACTGTCTCTGTCATAACTACATATGTCTGCCACTGTCACACCAAAGTGGCCGCAGCCATCCATAAATGAATGAGTGTGGCTGTGTTCCAATAAAACTTTATTTATGGACACAAATTTAAATTTTATATGATTTTCATGTGTCTTAAAGTGTTCTTCTTTTGACCCCCTCCCCCGCCAACCACTTAAAAATGTAAAAATCTTCACTGTGGCGAGCTTTGGCCCAGGGGCCAGAGTTGGCTGACGTGGGTGCAGGTGGTTAAGCTTCCAAGTCAGTAGGGTTCCTGCACCTGGACAGGGGCAGGGAATGCACACTTGTATGGGGAGCATAGTGCAAACCTGTCCAGAGGGAAGACAGCCCTTCCTCTCTCCCTCTGCACCCAGCTCTGGCTCCCTGGGCCCTGCTACATTCCACAGCTTTCCAGGGTGCTTGCTTCCCAGAAGCTGGGTCCTCAGCGGGCGGGTGGCCGGGCTGCGGGACTCAGCGCGGCAGGTGGGCCGGTGGTGTTCAGTCTCTGGGAAATGAGTGTGGACACGACGTGGGCCCAGTGGGACGGCCCACCTTGGTCTGCCCAGATCAGGTTCCTGGCGGCGTCTGAGCACTATAAACACAGCGGCTGGACAGGCCACCTCTCCTGAGGCCCACTGAAGGTGGCCCTGCCCTGGAGGAAAACAGGATTGGGGCTGACACTTTGACATAAACCACAGGGCAGTGTCCGGGGGCTGGGGAAGCCCAGAGGCCCCCCTCCCCAGGGCCCCATGCTTGCTGTGGTGGCAGCTGCTCTCCATTACCTTCCCCTGTGGAGTCAGGGGTCTTTGGAGTGGGGAGATCCCTGAGAGATCACCTTGCTACCCCTCCTGGCAGGGACGGGGAAACTGAGGTCCAGAGAGGCATAGACACTTGCTTAAGGCCAGGCAGCTGTTGCCAGACTGGACTAGAAGCTTGGTCTGTAGCCTCCGTAGACAGGGCTCTGGACCCTCCCAGGGTGATCTGGAGAAGAGAGGCCTTTGAGTGGTCCCTGGGACTGTGCTTCTTCGTCTTTGGCTGCCCCAGTCGAGGTTCCTTTGGACCCATCAAGGAGCATTGGAAGAGGAGCCAGGGGACCTGATCATCAAACCCACCCCCGACTGAGGGTCCTGGCCACACTCCTCGAGTTGTGGAATGTCCATTTTGAGATGAGGTAAGAGGTTAGAAGTGGGGAAGTGACTTGCCCAAGTTCGCTCAGCTAGTCAGTGGGAGAGCCAAGACGACGCCCAGGCCTGTCAGATTTCAAAGTCTGTTTTTCATCATGACCTCTTTTTCTAGCCCCAGCCCTGAACTTGTGAAACTCACGGCAGGCCCCTGCCCTTCTGGGTTGCTGTTGGTGGTCTCCAAGGTCTCTCTAGGCTGTTGGGACACTGAGCTTGCAGCCCACAGAGGATCCCTGGGCTGGGGCTGAGCCATGGCCCAGGTGCCCTCATCTAGACCCTCTCCCTGTCCAGCTGACCTTATGGGAATCTCATGCTTCAGGCCCCAGCCCCTGACACCTTCCTGGGCCTCTGCTCAGCACGGTTGTGGACTCAGAGCTGGGCCTAGCCCCGGGCTTGCTGAACTGCTCTGTAAAGGACTCCGACAGGGCAGGTCTCACTTCTCCTCGTCTTGCCCCAGGCCCAGCCACTGACATGGTCAGCCATTGTCAAACTATACCCATGGGCGGGGACGCTCCCTGCGTGTCCACTGCTGAGGGGAATGCATGTGGGGAGTACAACAGCGGGGTGCCTCCCGGATGGCAGGTTGGTGAGGCTACCTGTGGCAGCCACCTGCATGCGTGCGCCGAGACGAGCGCACGGTCACAGACATGCAGACATGGGGCGCTGGTGGCCCTCGATCCCCGCGCCCCGTGTCCGGGGCTGCTCCCGTCAGAGGCCACACACATGCCCCCATGTGCACGTGCAAACGCGTGTCCCCACACAGGCGCCCTCTCACAGGCCTGTTGCCACCCAGTCTTGGGGCTGACAGTCCTCTTTGGGCTTTTAGACTTTCACCTTTTTGTTCCTGACACATTTCCAAAGTTCTCTTCAGAATTACATCTAAGGATGGGGGCCTGGGCAACCTGAGAATGGAAAAACAGGTCATGTGGAAAATTCCTGTCATTTTTGAGTTCTTTCCAAAGACATCCACGAGAGCCACAGCAGGGTCTGCGGCGTCCAGCCGTGGGCCGGCCCCACTGCTGCCGAGTGGGCCTCCCACCTCCCCCCGGCTCGGCCTAGCGTGTTTGCTGACACCGAGCCCCCCACCCAGGGGTCCTGCTTGAGAGCTCTGTGCACACTCAGCTTGGTCCTCTCCAGGCAGGGCCACCCCAGCTGCTCATGCTTTCCTGTATGTTGACGACATCTACTGCTGGATGCTTGCTGAGCGCCAGGCTCCAAGTGCAGGCAGAGTGGTCTAGGTGCTTTGCATGTAGCGGTGTTTTCCCAACAAGCCTATGTAGTATGAACTATGGCTATCTCCAACTTACAGACAAAGAAACCGAAGTACAGAGAGATAAAGCAACTGGCCCCAAGTCACATAGCCAGGAAGCAGAAGAGCCAGGATTCATGTCCCAGCAATGTGTTGCCAGAGTCACCATCTTCATCGCTCCACTGTGCTGTGTCTTGGAACACAGGGCAGGGTAACCAGGAGAGGTGCCGGGACCTCGGACCTCTAGGGGAGACCAGGAGGAGAGGACTTGTGGGCATACTGTGTGCCAGACCATGTTCTGGGAGCCCTTTGCCATCAGATTGCACCCCACAAACTGTCCTCCACTCTGCAGATGGAGGGGACTTCGTAATGCCCAATGTGGCCCTGTGGGCTCAGGCCCTCTGTGCTGGCATGGTCTCTCCTTCAGGGTCCTGGCCTTCATGCTTAAATGTTCCCACTGCAGGCAGCCAGGGTATAAGGGAGAACACTCTGCTGACCAGCCGGGCTGTGTGGTGAACTGAGGCCCTGCTGTGACCATGTGACAGCCACAGAAGTGGCTGCATCTTTGTCTGTAGTCCCGCCTGGCTGCCTGCCCGCCTGCCGACCCTCCTGCCGACCCTCCTGCCTGCCATCCACATGGTGGAAACACCAAGGAACAAGGGCCTTCCTGTCTTTCTTTCTTTTCCCCCTTTTCTAAAAATAAGCTGGAACCTTCCCCTCATCTGCCCCCAATTTTCTCCTGCTTGACCTCAACGACCCTGCGCACTGAGATGAGGCCACATGTGTGCCCACTGCTGGACAGATGGGCCGACCCCTGCATGCAGATGTTGGGAACGAGGAGCCCGCCCTGGCCTCTGCCCCAGCCCAGCTGGCCCCTCCAGCTATGCCCTTCCTGGGAACAAAGCAGCGAGCCAGCCCCGGGGTCTGCGGGTGGGGTGAGGGAGAACTTATTTATAACAGGAAGCTCCACCCGGGGTTTTATGAGCTGTCCTGATAATAATAATCATCGCCCATATTTGTATACACTAAGCACTTTCACATCTGTTATCTCCTTTGGTCCATGCAACAAATCCTTAAGATTGGTATTATTGCTAATACTCCGATGGAGTGGATGAAGAAACCAGAGCGGTTGATCTACTTCCCTAAGTTTGCATAGCTGGGGGCAAGGCAGGGCCAGGATTCAAATCCAGGTCCTCGGTTTTAAGTTTCTGTGCCTTTGCATCTCCCCCGGCTGGCTTCTGTCTGCACTCGGCAGTGGTTTTGCAGTTTGTGTGGAGGCATCTTTTTGGTGTTCTGCTAGCCGCCATTTATTGAGGACCTCTGTGCATGTGGGGCGTGGTGCTGGGGACTCCAGCGTGACCTTGTGGGAAGGGATTATTGAGCTTATTTTGGGGAGGAGGAAGCTGAGACCCAGAGCGGTCATGAGACCTGCCAAGGCTGCTTGCTGTAAGAGCTGGCATTGGGGTTTGTGTCGAGGGTTGCCTGACTCTCAGGGTTTCCTTCTGCAAGAGAGTTCACGACAGTTGGCGTCATGGATGTTATTTTGATCAATTAATTTCACTGAACCTGTTTCGAGGATCTGCTCTGCACAACACATGGGGACTCAGGGATGAACAAGACACGGATCCCGTTCTAACAGGCTTCATAATCTCGTGGGAGCCGGACATGGGAACGGCAATTATGGCTCAGGGTGCTAAACCATTATTAGCCATAATAGTTAGCTTTGCATGGTGTTTATAGCTCATGCAGGGCCCCAAATGGAAATCTGGCCATTTCCATGTCTGCTGAAAATGGTATAATGGCTTCCCTATGGCTGGAGCTTCACATCTGAGCCTCCTGGCCTGGGATCCAGGGCCCTCGTGGTGTGGTAGAGCTCCCCTCTTCACCCTTAACTGCCTGCCTCACTCTGCTCCCCACGACTGAGCTTCCTGGGCTTCCTCACTTCATGGCTTTATCCTGCCGGCCTCTGCCTCCAATGGTGCCTTTCCCACCCCAACTTCTCCTGGTTAACTCTCACCCTGGAATACTGGGTGCAGCAGGTACTGCCTCCCCAGGCTGGCGGGGATTGGATTTTCCTGCTCTTGGAGTTGTCTAAGCCCAGGATGGCAGATCAGGGCAGGGAGACAAATCACTTAACGTCTATGGTCCTCAGTTCCCCCTTCTGTAAGGTGGGCTGGAGAATAAGACCTAACTGTAAGAAGAGAACTAGTTAGAGGGCAGCTCAGTGGCTGGCGGGGCTTCGAGGAGGCGTGTAAGCAGCCTGTGGGGCCAGGAAGCTTCCTGGCTTACTGACACCAAGGGAGAGCCTCAGATGGTGTTGCTGCCCAATGACACTGACCATCGTGCTCACTGTATGCAGGGCGCTGCTCCAGGCCCTTTGCACGTGCTAAGCCATTTAACCCTTGCAATAGCTCTATGAGCTTCACTATCCCCATTTTACATACTAGGAAACTGAAGCACAGAGAGATTAGGTAAATTGCTTAGTGACACACAGCTAGGGAGGGGCGAAGCCTGGATTCTAACCCAGGCACTTGGCCCCAGAATCCACACTCTAGCCACCTTGCTATTACAAGAAGGGGACGATCAGTGAGGGAGGGGAGGGGAGAGAAGGAAGGGAAGGACCCGCTTAGACTCTGGGATAGCTATCACTGTATTTAACACAACGGGGGTAGATGACTTCCTCCCTCCATGCTCCAGGGAACAGGGTGATACCCTCCTGGCCCTCTAGGTCAGGGAATGTTTGCTCTGGCTCTACCCTCCCCAGGACAGGTCCCCCCATCTCTGTGTGGGGCACACCTGAGCACCTCCTGCTCTCCCTGGGGGATGGGACCCTGTCTGGGCGGCAGTGGCCAGGCTAACCCTGCCTCTGGTGATAGCTACTACTCTGAGGCCAGCAGGGAGGGATTCTTTTCAGTTTGCAGGGGAAGGAACTGAGACCCAGCGAGAGAGTAAAGGACCGGTCTCCAAAATGGCACCCGGAAGCTGAGATTCTGGAACGTGGTCAGAATTTTGGGCGGGAAAGCCTTTGTTCAGCATTTAGCGCCAGGGTGGCTCACGCCCCTGCTCAGTTCTTTGGACACTCCCTTCCCTTTCTTCATTGAGTGAGCAGATGAGTGTATGAATGAGTGTATAAGTCACCTAGGAATGGGGGAGGGCTTTTCCTGTTCTGTCCCACCTGTCGAGTGGGGTAGCTGAGAGTTGGCGGCGTCTGCTCCAACCTGTCCCCTACCCTGCCCATGGAGCACACAGTCCAGAGTCAGTTCCCGGCCAATGCCCAAAATCTCCCTGACCTTCAGTCTCCTGTCTTCAGTCTTCCAACCCCTGCTGGGGCAGGTCCTGGAGGCAGAGGAATTAGGAATTGGGCTGGGTCTTCTTCTTCTTTTTCTTCTTCTTCTTCTTCTTCTTCTTCTTCTTCTTCTTCTTCTTCTTCTTCTTCTTCTTTAAGATTTTTATTTATTTATTTATTTGACAGAGAGAAACACAGCTAGAGAGGGAACACAAGCAGAGGGATTAAGAGAGGGAGAAGCAGGCCTCCCGCAGAGTAGGGCTTGATCCTGGGTCTCCAGGATCATGACCTGAGCCGAAAGCAGTCGCTCAACCAACTGAGCCACCCAGGCGCCCCAGGCTGGGTCTTCTGATCTGACTCTGGGACTCATTTCTGTCTGGAAGCCAGGGGGTATCACTCAGTCTGTGAGGAGCCCTGACAAAAGGGACTCTCCTTCTTCCCCTCATCTATACGGACTTCTCTTGCTTGTCACAACACTCTTCCTGCCTGCAATCTAGGAGGATTTCATGGCCCATTTTACTGAGGGAGAAAAAGACCAAGCCAGGCCAATGGCTTGTGCAAGACCAAGGATCAGAGCTTAGGACTCTTACTACAAATTCATGACTGCCTCCCTGCTTCTTCCCTGTCTTTGCCTTTCCTTCCTTCTTTCCACAAGTATTTATGTGGAGGATGGAGGGAATAGGGGAATAGACTAGGTGGGCATTATGAAGTGGAGAAATTCCTGGGTAGGACTCAAGAGCCTTGGATTCTGGTCCTGGATTTTTCATTAATTTACTGTGTCACCTTATGTAAATCACTTTTCCCCTCTCAGCATTAAGTGTTTTTATTAATAATTTGGGGAAGGAAGCTGCCCTTCCATCCTTTTACTTGGCAGACTTATTATAAGAATGAATTAAAAAAAAAGAATTAATTCAATGAAATGTTTCTTTGTTCTCACATCTGCCTACCCATCTGACCATTAAATTCCCTTCCTCCCTCCCTTCCTTCCTCTATTTCCTTCTTTCATCCTTTATGTCTTCCTTCCTTCTTCCACCCATGTATCCTCCCATCCATCCATCCATCCATCCATCTATCCATCCATCCATCCATCTATCCATCCATCCATCCATCCACCTTCATCCATTCCCTATTCCCCATATGTCACATCCACTGCTCACTCATCCATCCACCCATCAGCCCATTCATTCATCCTCTGTGTCCCTGCTGTGTACCATGCACAACAAGCGAAGGACTGTACCATCCAAGGCCTGGCTTAATGACCTCTAGGTGATTTCCCACCTTCCTTTGTGGAAACTGACTACCCGTCCCTATTTCTTTCCAAAGTCTGCCTTTTGTCCCCATGGGTCCTCAAGCAGACAGGGAGGTCCCGAAGGGGGAGACCTGCAGGTGATCTCTGTCCGAACCCTCAACACTGTCCAGTCCTGAACACAAGCGCACATTCTCTGAGTTCACGGTGTTGAGCCCATTCCAACCTGAAGCCTAATTTGTTCTCAGCTTTCTGGATAGTTTGAACCAGGTCAGGAGGCTGGGCATCTGCATGGCTAATAGTTGCCTCTGGTAGCTTCTTCTCTTTGGAATCGTAGTCTTATTCTCCTAAGAAAGAGACATTGTCGCCCTGTCTTCAGAGATCCAGAGAGATTGCATCTGACCCAGGGTTCCACAGCAAACTAAGGGGATCCTTGGACCAGAAGCCCGGCCTTCTTGTGACCACCTGGTCTCACTAGCTCAGGAGCTTCCCATGAGACCTGCCACGTGGCCGGCCAGCTCTGAATCACTGCTCTCCCTGTCCGTCTTGCTGCCTCCCAACCTGCCTAGCCAGCCCAGCTAACCCTGGGCTACCAAGGCCTGCTGGCTGTGCTGGCCAGACACCGGGGCTGGGTTGGGATGGGAGCATGGCGAGTTTCTTATTTTCTGACTCGGGCCTTCTCCAGAGCCACCAGGCCTCCTCTGGCTGGCTGGGCTAGCCCATTCTTTCTTGGTTCTGGCTAGCTCTGGGAATCCCTGGGGCCACTCTGAGCGACAGGGCACTAAGCATTGCCCTGGTGCCTGCAACGTGTCACTGGAAGCTGAGAGCTGGCCCCCCCAGCTTCTCTACTCCCCGGGGCCAGTCCCTGCAGGGAAAGTGCCCTTGATGGGCGGGCGGTAAATGAGCTGTCAGCAGAGGTGGTCTCGCTCCTGCTGCTCCGCCCCCCTCCCTCCTCGGAGCCTTGTTAGCTCTCAGCCACATTGGAAGAATTAGGGGCGGCTGGCAAAGGGAGGTGGCTGGTTCCCATGGCGGGGACCATGCATAAGTCCTAACACATTGGCAAGGCCAGTGTGCGCTGGCTGCAGGAAGTGGGTGCTGGTGGTGGGGTGCTGTCTTGGGGACTGTGTGGGCAGGGTATGCCCAGGAAGCCTTTCTTCCTGACTGGCCTCATAGCCTTTCTGGACCAGGGAAAAGCCTCTGGTAGTTTTCTTTTTTTGCATTTGTTATAGCTTCTACTCATTGTATATGTAAAATGTAGAGTCTGGGATGTAGTTCTTGGGCCCTCTGCTGATGATTCCCTGTGTGACCTTGGAGGAGCCCTCTCGTCTCCATGTTCCCATTTCCTTGTGGGGCTGCTGTGGTCCTATAAGTCACTGGGTCTACCCCCTGGCATGCTGGTCTTCACCGATTATGAAGAGCCTCACATCTGGTCTCTTTACCCTTGACATCTGGAATACCTTCTAGATTCTATCTTTTGGTATTCTTATGTCCATTTTACAGCTAAGGAGATGGAATCTCAGCCTAAAGGTCATGCTTGGAGTCCCATAGCTAGAAAATGGCATAGCAGGCCTGTCATATTACAAAGCCCATGATCTTTCAACTTCTCTGTGCCCTTCTGGAAGTTCAGTGTCTGCTGAATGCCCCACCCTGTGGGGCTGGGAGTTTGGTGGGGGCCACGGTCCCTGCTCTCATTGAACCACGGCAGGCAGTGCCACCAGGCTGGGGTCTCATGCCTGTGGGGGAGGGCATGGCCCGAGTCCCTAAGGACTGCACTGCCAGAGAGCGGGGCTCCGGACAAGAACCATGAGGGTGATGCTGAGGGCCATGGGGATCATGTAGATTTCTCTCCCCCTGCAAAATTGTAGAAACAAACTTCTATTTCTCTCCCCTATACACGGTAACTCAACTATCATCAGGAAGTAATAATAGCTAAAAATGTCCAGGGGCCAGTTTCTTGCTATGTCCTGTGTCAGTCTTCCCTATGCGTGCTGTCATTGAGACCTCATGGCCACATGGTGGACGAGGTCCTATTATCATCCACATTTTAGAGATGAGGGAAGTGGGCTCCAGAGGGCAGAGGCCCTGACTCAAGGTCTTCTGACCACAAGTGGCCAAGCAGGGATTTGATCCTCGGGTGGTGCGAGACCATGTTACTCTCTTGGCACCAGGCCACCAGTGGCCCTTTCGAGCCTGGCTCAGTCGGCTGCTCTGACCAATAAGGTAGTTCCTGGAGATTTCTGGGAGGTATGGTGAGTCTCTGGTGGTATGTAGGGCGTGGCCCTAAGATAGAGGAAGGCAGGGGATTCTGGGCTCTGGACCACCAGGAACGGCAGGACTGTCCCCGGCTGGGTGGGGCATGCATCCTCGGTGGTACTGGCATATCCCATGTGCACCTCGCAGAGCTCCAGGGCCGGAACTGGTGACACATGGATTTGATTGCTTGGGAAATCTGCTTGGGGGGCCTGGGGTAGGGGAGCAGAGGTGGAACAGCTGATCAGCCTAAAAATAGCATAGCCTGGAATTCCTAGGAGCTCCAGGATGCCCCCAAATTTGGAAGTGGCCTGGAGTGTACTTCGCCCCAGGTGCCCTCCGTGGGTGGCTTTGCAGTGACAGGGGAGGCACCAGTGTGGCAGTAGCGCCGGGCAGGGAAGATCACAGGTCAGGCCTGGGTGCAGCGTCCTCCTGGCTGAGCAGTATGGGTGGTGTGGGCCCACACATTCTCTGGACTCCTGCTACTCCTCGCCTTGGCTGCGGGATAATTCCTGCCCTGGCCATCTGGCAACGTGGTTAGGAGGACGCACTTAGACAAATGTAAACTGTCAAGTGCTGCATATATGTCTGTGGTCACTGCAAAAGGGAGGGCAATATGGCAGGATAGATATCATGACAGTCTCTGGATGTTTAGGATAAGCCTAAGCTTTCTCTGCTGAGTTCACAGCTTCCAGTGCCTTCCTAGCATCTTCTAGGTGTTCTCCATTGCTTCTTAATAGAAAATGCTTCCTTCCAATGAGCTTAAATCAGAGCAGTCCAAGTATGGAATGAGCTGCAATAACAGGTAGTGAGCTTTCTGTCACTGGAGGTATTCAAGACAGAGTCTGACAATACCTGGCAGGGAAATCAACCATGGCTTAGCTTAGATGCTGCTGAACTTCCTGACCTGCAGAGTCATCTGTCTAGGGAGGCTATGCTTCACCTGCTCCCTCCATTGTGGGTATGCCTTGTCCAGATTTGAGGCAGACACTGTCCCTGGCTCTTCCACAGTGCTCTGGAACAGACAGTCTCCTCACCTTCACTGCTCCCTCAGTGTGCATGGTCTTGTCCTTGCCACACCTGGGCCTCCTTTTCTAGGCATGTAAGTCCTTGGGGCCTCCGTTTCCCACCTGCAAACTGGAGATGCCAACGCTTGGCACTCCAGCTTGGCAGAGCAGTGTTGGGACAAGATGACATCATCCACAGACCCCTGGGGAATGACAACATCCAATTCCCCTCCAGCAATTCTCCTATGGAGAAGAAGGATAGGCTGAGGTCCGGGGAGAAGGGACCAGCCCAGGGCTGCAGATGACACCACGGCAGAGCCCGCTGTCGAAGCCAGCTTTGTCGGTGTCCAGTCTTGTGCTCGGAGCACACGCAGGTACCAAAGAGGTCTGGCAGCACGATTAGGAACCCGTGCTTTAGGTCTCCTCCCAGTACATGGTGATGTGCACCTGCCAGGTGGCTGAGGGAATCCGATGAGGTCACGTGGGGAGGGGGCGGCACAGGGTGGGCAGGCTGAGAGGCCTGAGGGCCGGGAAGGCGCAGAGGACTGGGAGGTTGGCTGGCTTTCGGGGACAGGGCAGGGAATCATGTCCGTCTTCAACGGGCCTCCTTATCGAGTACTTATCCTGCAGGTCTTAACTCAAAAGGGCCTCTTCTAGAAGTCCTCCCTGAGCCACAAGAGGTGCGGGCCCCTTCCCTGGCTCCCTTTGTGATGCCTGCTGACAGACACTCTTCTTCAGACTGTAGGGGACACAAATGTGGGTTTGAATACCTTCCTAGCCGTATGAAGCCGGGCCTTAGTTTTCTTAAACTGTGAAACGGGCACCACAGAGTCAACCTCATGGATACGCAGTGAAAATAAAATGTTCAGCTTAGTACTGAGAATGTGTAAAACAAACGGTAACCACTGTGATGATAAGGATGCCATTCACTCCCTCATTCAATCAAGGAGCCTGGACACGCCCCTGTTCTGAGCTCCAGCTGGGCACCAGGGACACAGCGAGGGAGCCTCTCTG
>PITA01013137.1:0-58572 GCA_004023965.1 Spilogale gracilis
GGTGCCCAGGATCATAACCTGAGCCAAAGGCAGTCATTTAACCAGCTGAGCCACCCAGGTGCCCCAAAGCCTATTTATTTAACAACAGTAACAGCAAGGGGTCAAGAGTTAGACACAACTAGTTGACTAGATCATATGTATTAAACAATTAAATTAGAAAACTTTCTTAACTACTTCAAGCACAGTGTATCCTAGGTGCTCAAGAAATATCTGTGAATTGATATCAATTCCTTTGGAAACAAAAATAATTCCCAGTATGTGCACACTATTATAACTCATACTATCTCTGTCTTTTCAGTAAGGCTAGTTCATGATGCTATTATTGCATCAGTATGCATTTTTTCAAGTTAGCTTTGAATTCCAAATCTCAGGATGCAAGTTCTAACTTCAGTCAAATTTAGTCTATAACAACCGGTGGAATTAAATTGTGTGCTGATGATCTGAAGTGCTTAAGGTTTCCGAACCCTTAGCAGAGTCCGTAATTTACTCTGAAAAGACGAGTTCAAATGGAAAATAAATTGATTGTTATTAAGAGAATAGTTGAGTATTATGATAACCTTGTTTTTAATGTCTAGAAATCAGACTTGGGAGGTGGGGCAACAGCACAAATTGTAGGCAACTAATCCAAAAAGAGTAAGTATACTTCCTGCTGCACACATTTCTTTACTCATATAAGGATAATTACTATTACTATTAGTATACCAACAATATACTAGTTTCCTGAACAAAGATGCCAAAACACTGTCAACTGATTAACCATCTTAAATATAGGAAATAAAATGATTTTTTAAAAAAGATTTTATTAACTTATTTGTCAGAGAGTGAGAGTGCAAGTGCACAAGATGGAAGAGCAGCCTGCAGAGGGAGAAGCCGGCCCCCTGCTGAGCAAGGAGCCTGAGGCAGGACTTGATGCCCAAGACCCTGGGATCATGACTCCAGCTGAAGGCGAACTCCCAACGGATTGAGCCACCTAAGTGCCCCTGAAATAAAATGAATTTGAAATAACTTACATTCATTATATCAAAGAAAGAAAGAAAGAAAGAAAGAAAGAAAGAAAGAAAGAAAGAAAGACAGGCACCTGGGTGGCTCAGTCTTTAAGCTTCTGCCTTGGCTCAGGTCATGATCCTGGAGTCCTGGACCAAGACCCACATCGGGCTCCCTGCTCTGCAGGAAGCCTGCTTCTCCCTCTCTCACTCTCCCAGCTTGTGTTCCCTCTCTAGCTGTGTTTCTCTCTGTCAAATAAATAAATGAAATATTTAAAAAAGGAAAAAAAAAAAAAGAAAAGAACTACACTCAATTTCCCAAAGTGAAACTAATCCTTAGTTTTTGAATGTCAGGCACTATTTCAATCCTAAACACAGCTTTCAGTTATTCTGGAAAAAGAAACTTGTATATCTACTGTGCTTAATGAAATCCTTGGCCCATACTTTGCTTTTAATATATAAATGTTTATGCTATGTTGTCTAACTTTGATTACAATGTCTATGGGAGGAAGTATGAGATTGATTTCTGCATTCAAAACAAGAACCTCATTTTAAGCATCCAATCATCATGATGATAACGGACAGTCAAGATCTTCGGAAAAAGGATGGTACACATAATTGGAGGTAATTTAGGGTAGTTTAATAATGGATTGTTTGCAAAGGGGTTTAAGATTAAGGAGACTCCACAAGACATGGGCACAGCCCTGTACGTAGTGTCTGAAGGGACATGGGAGGTCATGGTGAAGCAGCCTGCAGAGAATACTTGAAGGACAGAGCCTCAGGACAGAAAATGTGCCAGAGAGAGAGAGAGAAAGAGAGAGAGAGAGTAAGGGAATGTGAGTGTGCCAAGACTGTCCTGTGCAAACAGGTGCATGGTAATTTTAATTAGAAGAACTCATTAAAGTAATATCTATGTCTTTTTAAAAATTACAGAGGAATGAATAGTTTCTATCCCCAAGAACTCTTATTTGTCTTATTAAGGGTAGGGCCAAGCATTTATAAATTTTAAAGCAAAAATAAATGATTCTGACATGTAGACCCTACTGATAGACTGCTTAACATTTCTGCTTATGCAGAAAGTGATTATTATAGAAAAGTGGATATTAGTTATTTTCATTTAGACATTTAATTAGATTTCCTTTTCTGTTCTCCTATGTCACTCAGTTGCTTCTTTTTGTCAGAGCACATGTTATACTGCTTTGTATTTTTAATTTATTCATCATTGTCTTTCCTCCAATTGGCAATAAATTTTCACCATTGGGTATAATCTTTTTACCACTTCAATCAGGATGCATTTACAGTCTTAGTGCTCAATCAGCATATTCTGAGGGGACACAAAGATAGATTTTGTTAGGAAAAGTAAGTGACACACATATCAGCGTATACAAAACTCTTGGTTTTCTTTTTAAAGTTTTTAAAATAAATATTTGTTAAATTTATTTGACAGACAGAGGGAACACAAGGAGAGGGAACAATAGGCAGAGGGAGAAGCAGACTTCCCAGCTGAGCAGGGAGTCCGATGTGGAGGCTCAATCCCAGGACCCTGAGATCATGACCCAAGACAAAGACAGATGCTTAACCCTCAGAGCCACCCAAGCACCCCCAAACTCTTCAGTTTTTAAATAACATTTATAATCAAGAACATTAGTACATACTCTGTATGGCAAAAACTTTATCTGATAACTGTTCACGAAGACTTCAGGCTTGAAAGAAATGAGAAGGGAGTCTTAAAAAAGGGAAAGAGTGAAAAGTTTTATCTGTGAATTAAAAAAAAAAATGTTTAACAGGGGCGCCTGGGTGGCTCAGTTGGTTAAGCGACTGCCTTCGGCTCAGGTCATGATCCCGGAGACCCGGGATCGAGTCCCACATCGGACTGCCTGCTTGGCGGGAAGCCTGCTTCTCCCTCTCTCACTCCCCCTGCTTGTGTTCCCTCTCTGACTGTGTTTCTCTCTGTCAAATAAATAAAATCTTTTAAAAAAAAGTTTAACAAACATTTTAGTTGGAAACAATAAAAAATTAGTGAGACTTATTCCTCATCTATGAAAAAAAGGAATTTCAGTTCTGATATTCTTACATGTTTGGTCTGATGCAATGATTGTTTAACGCTATTTGACAGGTGTCATATCTTCCTATGGATTCTAAAGAGGGTTAAAAACATTGCTGATAGTCATTTTATAAGAAAGAATGCAAGAAATATTTGCTCTGAAAATCAAGATAAAATTCTAAAAATCACTTTCTGTGAATTTCGCTGAAATTCAACTTTCAAAAAACTGCTTAGTATTTTTGTCACTGAATAAAGTGATTATACCAGGGAACTGGAGCTCCCCATCAGTAAATTTAGACATATAGAGTGTTTATGGTAAGAAAGATACAGGGCTAGATACTAAGGGAGATACACTGTCTCCCAATATTTACAATGTGTTTTTTTTTTTCAAAGACATGAATACATGAACAATGTAAAGAAATAGAAGGTCATGTGTGAGGATTAAATGACGAATACAGCCATCATGCAGACAATAAGAACAGAAAGAGTTGAGATTTCCTCAAGAAAATAAAGTACTACAATTTGGACCTTACAAAAGGGATATGCGGATCTGAGATGGAAGCAAAGAAAGTGGCATAGTATGGCCCTAAACTTTTATCACATTTTACCCTGTGTAAGGAACATGAAGGCCTTTCCTGTGTTTCTTTTATTCTGTATCATCTCTCTGAATCACCTCACCTTCCAAAACCATGCCTTAATTGCCACATAAAAATTGAATGCATAGAATTGGTTTGACTACAGAAGCATTTACACCTCAAGTGCAGGTGTGGTTATGGCAGGTGGCTGCCGGATCTTTTCAAACTCAAAATGTTCAGTTTGAAAACTGATTTATATATAAACCAATTTATATTTCAACTTGTATCATTTAGTAACCTTAATGCCAAAGTGAAAATCCTGTGTTCTTCTGACTAGTTAGTACTTTTATATATCGTGCACTCAGCCTAGAATATGCCCACCAGATATGCTTTCTTGAAAGTGTTTATTCATCAATGCGACTGACTAAATCCACTCCAAAGTAATGAGACAACAGCAACTGCAGTAAGCTTAAAAAAATCCTGGACAGGGCGCCTGGGTGGCTCAGTTGGTTGAGCGACTGCCTTCGGCTCAGGTCATGATCCCGATTCCTTCCTCAGCAGGAAGCCTGCTTCTCACTCTCTCACTCCCCCAGCTTGTGTTCCCTCTCTGGCTGTGTTGTCTCTGTCAAATAAATAAAATCTTAAAAAAAAAAAAAAATCCTGGAGACGTACCTCTAGTAACTTATTTCCCCACAAGGTTCAAAAAACATGTTCTTTATCAGAAATTCCTTTTCATGCTTATTGTCTAATTTACCAGCTAACAATTTATCACAATTCACAATCCTCATAAACAAAAACTATCATAAATCACAATCCTCATAAAAGAAAAGAAATTGATGATTTCTTTTGCGTATATCTATCTTTCTAACCCTTCACTAAACTAAAGATAACTTGCCCTCAGAAATTTTATATCAGACACTTTTCTAATTGGTCTAAACTTGTTTTGTATATTTTTTAATTGTTTTTTCAAAACAGTTAACTTTATGTCATTGGTTTTTCTATTTATTTGCTTCAAGGAAAGATAGCTGAGTACAGTGTTTATCACGTTCACCACATAAAACTTAGTTCAAAATAAACAAAGATACTTCTAAAAATCAAAGTTTCCCCAGAAAATACACTTGCAGAAAGTACATTTGCAGAGATGTTTCTTTTTTTTATGAATTATTTATTTTAAGAGAGTTGGGTTTTTTATGAATTATTTATTTTAAGAGAGAGAGTGATAGCACTCATGTGCACACGGGCCTCAAATCTCAGGACACTGAGGTCATGATCTGAGCAGAAATCAGGAGTCAGATGCTCAACTGACTGAGCCACCCAGGCACTCCGCAGAGATGTTTCTTTATGGTGTCATGAGATGAGGCTTGTCACCTTCAAAAATCAAAAAATCAAGATAAACAAAAATCGAGGTTAGCCTGAGAGATATTACATACTACAAATGCAAAAATATTTCATAGGTAGTAACCTACGGAATTTGAAATTCCATTGGAGGAACTTTTTCCACGTAAGAGCTTTCTGTTTCGAAGAGCTAGAAAATGTACTGAGCACCATTCAATTTGTTCATAAACATGTACTTACCCAATTTCCTGGTCATAACAACAGATTATAACTAAATAATACACATTCTTAATGGGTAAATAAATAGAAATTAATTTTCCTAAAAGATTCTTACTACTCTTATTAAAAAGACTATTGTGTTAGTTTCAGGTATTACCAATATTTTCACAATATGCAGGTTTCATATGAAATATGCACAAAATGAACACACACACCACATCAGTTAAATATATAGGATACTGGATATTATATTTAAAATACTTTATCATATAAAGATTATTCTTTCTAAAAAAGCAAAATAAAGTGGACAATTTCATTCATTAAAATGTCCCAAAATTAAATAAGTTTCAAGATCTGTTAGTAAAAGTAATAAATAAACATAATTTACATTGAATATTTTGTACTAAATAGTGGTAATTACATATATTTACTTTTAAATTTTCTTTTAGGTTTTCATAAAAGTATATTAAATATTATTAAATGCTATTATTATTATTAGCTTTTAGGATCTAAGTAAGGTATCACTTCTAGCAGATAGAAATATATTCTAATATTATTGACCTAACTGGATTTACTACTAAATGCAAAAATTTTTCTTTGATTTTTTTATTTTTAAGTATAGAATTTAGAGTCTTCTTATGATGAGCACTGAATAATGTATAGAAGTGCTGAATCACTATATTGTATACCTAAACTAATATAACACTGTATGTTAACTACACTGGGATTAAAATACAAAACCTAAAAAAAAATAGATAAATTAGAGTTGTCTTAAGAATTTGTAACACAATAAGGTGCCTGGGTGACTCAGTGGGTCGAACATCCAACTCTTGTTTTAAAGCTCAGGCTGTGATCTCAATGGTCATGAGACCAAGTTCCAGGCTCCCTGCTCAGAGGGAGTCTGCTTGAGATTCTCTCCCTCTCCCTCTGCTCCTCCCTCCACTCTAACTTTCTTTCTTTCTCTCTCAAATTAATAAATATTTTTAAAAAACAATTTGTTGCACAAATATTATGTTACATATTGAGAGTTTAATTCTTTTTTTTTTTTTTAATTGAACTCTACCTCCAACCAGGGGCTTCCACTCACCACCCTAAGACCAAGAGTCAGTCTCATGTTCTACTGACTAAGCAACCCAGGAGCCCTGAGAGTTTAATTCTTCAAAAAACATGAATAAGGCAGTTTCAAAAGGCAGAAGGGGGGCAAAAATAAATCAAACTATTAATATGTAGATTATTCTAGAGGAATGTGAACACTCCTCTCCTCCCACCCTCTTTCCCCATAGATATGCACAAGAATATAAAGAACTACAAGAAATTAATTTAGCTTCCTAATTTTTCCTTCATTTTTGGCTGACGGAGTACGAAAGCTGTGACTCGCCACGGTCAAGGATTTGGGTATGCCACAAGTAGAATGTGTAGCATTGTTTCAAAGACAATTCCATTAATAAATAAATCCTTGTAAGTGAACAGACTAGTAGGTAACCCACATAAAACAGTCCTGAATAATGTTTTTGGAGCTGTCAGAATAAAGGAGAGATTTTGGGAAAGAGTGAATAAGTCAAGATCTTTTTTTCTTTCTCATCCAAGCTCTAAATAGTGACCAGATTGATTCCACTAAATGATGTGAACTCACCTACTTTTTTTTTTTTTCAGATTTCACCTCACATTCCAGGAACCCTCCTCACTGCCCACTGAATAAAGAATTAAGTCTTCACTTGTATTCAGATCTATGGTTTGATCTGACTCCTTCCAGCCTGATTTACCCCAGCTCATTTACCTATTTTCTGTATCCCAGTCAAATGGAGTAGATCCCAAAACATTAAATGCTTTTCTTGACAGTCTTAGTTCTCATAGTTCTCTTGGCCTGAAACTCTGTATGTCCCAAACCTACCCTTCCTTTAGATCAATATAAAGCTGCCTCAAACTCTCAGAGAGAATAGTTCCACTTTTCTGCACTCCCTTGCGACTTTTATCTTCATCTTTCTCTTGCCATCATTTGTCCTCTTGTTTTATGAAAAGTCATATTTTCTCTCTCTTAACAGAGAAAAATGAGAGGCAGCAAACCTACACATATGGATAGATATGTTCCCGCCAAAGACACAAGAGGTTCTGATTGACTGGATAAATGGTGAAGGACTTGAATGATCAAATGAAGGAATAAACTGCAAAAAAATTATTTTTCCAAGTCCATATGCACATAACTGCTCAGTGGACAAGAAATAAGCCAATCCAGAGTAAACTATGAGAATATTTTGTAGAAAAGGGCAAAGATTAAAGTACTGATCATGAATAAAGTCATAAAAATGTTTCCACTGAGAAATTTGCAATTCCATGTAGTAGACACACTCATTCTATGTATAAGCCATTGTCCAAGTATTATAATTCCATATGCCCCCAGAATTACCAGATTTTTAAAATATAACTAAAACTTCATGGTATTCTTTTTAAAAACAGTCAAGTAAATGTCCCAAGAACTTTAACAATATAATTCATTTTATCCTCATAGTATCTGTTGAGAAAGGCTAGTATCCCCAATTTATAGACGCAGGACTGATGTTAAAAAAGGTTAGGAAATTACCCAAGGTCACAGTTAGAAGAGACAACGTCTGGGTGGCATCTTTCAAATAAGGTTTGCTATGTAAAATACCTGTTTACTTATTTTTGTAGAATATGGGCTAGATTACAATTCTATATGTCCAAATTTATGGCAATGCGACGTTTGGGAGACTGAGAAACTTCTAATCCTTGCTGTTATTTTTTGTTTTACTTTTAAAATCTTCAAATAAAAAAACTGTACCATATTTTTGTTTATATCAATTAGTGTTGAATATATGAATTCAATACATTTGTCACCGGTAATAGTGTGATTTGATTTTCTGTATTAAAAAAAATTAGAAAATCAACATAACTTTTCGAAGAAAACCTACTTCTGATACTATGCCCATGTATTTATCCCAGTTTCACAAAAGAATCTTAAAGTCAAGAGGCAATGCCCAATGTTATGGAAAAGTGACAATGGTGAACACATGACACCAAAATGCTCTTTCTGGTACATTAACAGGGTTTGATCTGAGGAAGTCTAACATGATGTCTGCATTTCAGGAAGGGTGAGGTCCTGCTTCCATGATCATGATCAACAACCAAAGCTTTCTCTGCTAACAAGCCAAGTTTGATTGTAATTCGTTGGTGTGTAATCATCCCTCTAACATGTAATTACACACAATGACTAGTGAATTAGGAACAAACAACAACAACAAAAAAGGACATGGAATAAGTTTCAGATTTAAAGAGGCAGGCTCTGGGACACAAGCTGGCTTTCTGCCGGCACACGTGCTGGTGTATCATTAAGAGCTACTCCACAAGCTCACTGAGAGAATCACCGGAAAAATAAGCAGCATTCCCATCTGATGGATCTCACACCAGGCTGGTAGGCCACAATGTCAGAAAAACATCAAATTGCCAGCAAGATTTCATGTTGCTCCTAAAATGTGAAGTGTGCAATTACTCTAATTTTATACCTTTCTTGTTCAGCTCAAAAACGCTTTTTTTGGCAACACGGAAAAAAAAATCCTCACAATCAGTCACACCTTGACCTTTCAATTCCACATGCTTCAAGAAAACCACCTCCTCTTTTTAATTTCATCTCAAACTATATGACTACAAACAGTACAGAGTTATATATTTTTTTTGAGAACTATGCCCTTGGGAATTCAGTTTTCTATGAAAGCAAGAGATAAATATTTCCAAAATCATGGAGCAGGGCTTAAGACAACTATTAAAATGATGCTGTCTGTATTCTATGGTAAGAGATGTGTATCTTTATTCAATCAAGTAATTTAATAATAACCTATTTTATAAAAGAAATGACTTTTATATTTTCTTAAAATAGATTAATTGGATTTCAATACAAATAAAAACATCTTTTCTTCACATATCAATGAAAAGGAACAAACTGCTGATAAATACAATGGCATAGATGAGTCTCAAAGAATATTAGGAAAAGAGAAGGAAGCCACATCAGTGTGATTCCATTTATAGAACATTCTTGAAAAGCCAAAATAACAGGGACACAATGGAGATCAGTGGTTGCTAGGGGCAGGCTACAAAGAAGCCAATGGGAATATGTGAGGTGAGGGAATTGTACACCATGATGGTTGGTGGTGTGTACATAACTATGACCGGTCAAAACCAATAGAACTGTGCACTCAACAGGGGGTTTTTATTGTTTGTAAATTATTCCTCAGTGAACCTAACTTAGAAATTATTTTCACATATGTCCCCACATTTATTTCTCAAAGCTCTCTAAAAGAGAGATGGGACAATTATTGTTATCTTTATTATCTTACAGGGGAGTACCCTGATGTTCAAAGAAGATAAATAACTTACTTGAGGACAACCAGCTAATATGTATCAGATACCTCCTATGTCTGGGTCTTCCCAATGTCAAATCCAGTATTTTTCCTATTAGACTACACTGTCTCTTTGGATACCCTGGAAAATGTTCAAGTCAATTAAAATTAGTCAATTAAAATTAGTCCCCCATTCCTACATTCCCTCCTCAAGGCATCTCATATTGAAATTTTCCATATTTATGAAGCAATATTGAGCATGACCACCAGGCAAATTTTAATTTTCATAATGAATTTAATATAATGTGCATCATGGCATTTTCACAGTGGAAATACTGGTGATTTAGGGCTCAATTAATAGGGGATGTGGTCCAGGTCCCAGGAAGTAAATAGACCATTGTTCATTATATCAGATGGGTGACCTCTTCTTCTTCTTTTTTTTTTAAGATTTTATTTATTTATTTGAGAGAGAGAGAGAGTGAGTGAGAGAGAACATGAGAGGGGAGAAGGTCAAAGGGAGAAGCAGACTCCCCATGGAGCTGGGACCCCGATGTGGAACTCGATCCTGGGACTCCAGGATCATGACCTGAACTGAAGGCCGTGGCTTAACCAACTGAGCCACCCAGACGCCCCAGATGGGTGACTTCTAGAGGAATATGCTTCTCTCACAGTAAATAAAATCTCGAGAAGAACACACACACACACACACAAAATGAAACTGCACGCTGATAAAGGTACATCAATGTTGTAGTGAGGATGTCTGAAAGAACAGGACAGCGTTGAACTGAAAGAAGGGGTGAGAGGCAGCACTTTAATATAAAAATCAAAGATACAGTGAAGGAAATAGATGTTTGTACATTGCTCGAGAACATAGAACCAAGATCTTATAATTTTCGGCTAAGTAAAATATAACTTCTTGGATAAATATCTGACAATAATGAGTATGCACTATATATTGAATGAATGAATGAATTATAACTTGAGTAATTGAACCCAAGGGTGGCTTACTTTATGAAGCTGTCACCTACCATTTAATGAAGATTTGATGAGCTGCAGGGATACTACGGAATTAGGCGGGGTTAGAAAAACATGAAAGGGTTTTCTTTTTTTTTTTTTTTTGGTATAGTGGGGAGAAAAAAAAATGGAGTAGAGAGTAGAGTTAAGCTTGAATTCATGGAATCTATGAGTGAGACTAGAAGGTCAGAAAATAGGAAAAAATATTTTTTTAAATGAAATATTTTTCAACAAAGATGCTGGAACAACTGGATTCACATGCAAAAGAAAAAAAAGAATCTAACCACAGATCTTATATCTTTTAAAAAAATTAACTCAAAATAGACCATAGATCTTAATTTAAAATGCAAAACTATAACATTCTTAGACAACAACATAGTTGAAAATTTAGCTGACTTTCTAGATACAAAACCTAAATATAAAATGTAAGACTTCAAAACTTCTAGGAGATAATATGGCTTGAAAATCTAGGTTTGGTGGTGACTTTCTAGATACAAAATTAATATCATAGTCCATGAAAAAAAAATAGGTTGGTTTTCATTAAAATTAAAACTTCTGCTCTGTGAAAGGGTCTCTTCAGAAAATAGAATGAGTCACAGAATGGAAGAAAATATTTGCAAAATAGATCCCTGGGAGAGGACTGTTATCCAAAATAAACAAAGAACTTTTATAACTCAACAATTAGAAAACAAACAACCTAATTAAAAAATGGGGAAAATACCTCAACAATCATTCACCAAAGCAGATATACAAAAGACCAATAAGAATATGAAAAAATGCTTAACATCATATGTCAATGGGGATTGTAAATTAAAACAACAGTGAGATACAGCTATTGCAATGACTAAAATCCAAAAACACAGTTAGCAATGAATGCTAGCAAGGGAGCAGAGCTACAGGAACTTTCAGTGCTAATGGGAACAGAAAATGGTGTTGTGATTTGGGCAAATGTAATACTAGGGCAGTGGAAATATTCTATATGATCCTTAACGTTAGATACCTGTCATTATACATTTGTCAAAACTCAGAGAAAATACAACATAAAAAGTAAATGAATGCTAATGTAAAACTATGGGGTTCACTTAATATCAATATCAATGCTGATATACCAATTTAACAAATGTACCACCCTCAAGCAAGATGCTAATAACAGAGAAGACTGGACAGGATGGGGGGGAATAAAAGCTTATATAGTCTTAGTATTTAGGAGTTAACAAAAGTTCCTAAAAACATTCAATTAAATGACATTTCAAAGAACCTAATCCAAATTATTACAGATGCATTAAATACAAACTTAAAAAATAATGATTTTGTGCCCTGGACAACCTCCTTTTCTGATCTTTTTTTGATCTTTTTTCTCATCTCTTTCATGACTATACATTTAATAGACTTATGAATTAGGTGAAAAAATACAATGTTACTTCAAATTTTATTTTACAATTTTCTAAAGTTCCTAGCTTCTTTCTGAAACCAACATTTTGCAGACACTGCACTTACAGGATATGCTCATTTATCTAAATGTTTGATGTAAGTTATTTCTTTATTGTCAATTATGCTGAAGATGTAAAACAGAATGGCCATTCATTTTAGTTGTGAATTATGTGGGCCTTCTAACAATGTATATTATTCTTCATTAGATTTCTCTTGGAAGAGTCATTCTTGCAATATTCTCTTAATTTATATCAGTGAATATATTTTATTTATGATAACAGATAAAAGTTCTTAGTAGGTACATCTGTCAGGACTGTCTTCTAGTCAAATGAAAGATGTTATAGAAGATCCCACATTTATATTAAATTTTATTGCCAACTAAAACATGGTTTCTATGTTTGAAAAAGTGGAGTTCCGGGGATTATCTAAAAGCTTTTTTTTTTTTTTTTTAATACTTTCCCCTTTAGTAGTGAAATTCATGGTATATTACTGGTCCATTTCATACCTATGCTAATAATGCACATGCACTGAGATATATTCAAAATGCACTTTAACAAAAAGAAAAGAATAAATATTGCCTGCAATCCAATCCTACCACCTGTTATATCCACTATTGTTATTTTGGAGTGCACTTTCTTATCATTTTAATATGCCTGCATTATGTAGTTACATAGTAGTTACATATGTAGTTACATACCTACTATGTAATACATATATATATATAAGATATATATATGTACATATACATATATATATCTTACTATATAGCTACTATGTAATATCTATCTATCTACCTATCTATCTATGACCTCTTATAATTTTCTTTTCCCTAGCCCCAAGCTCATTATTTTGAGCATATTTCCACATCTGTGTAAAAAAAAATTACAACTTTTATACTTAGGTTTGTTAAAATAGCCTGATTTTTAAAATTTCCAAATGATAATACATTTTTTCTTTTTAATTTTTTCAGTATAGGCGACACACACTGTTACATTAGTTTCAGATGTACATGATTCAACTTCTCTATACTTTATGCTATGCTTACCACAAGTGTTGCTACCATCTGTCACCACATAACACTATTACGATCTCACTGGCTAGATTCCCTATGCTGTGCCTTTCATTTCCATGACTTACAGATTTCATAACTGAAAGGTTGTATCTTCCACTCCCCTCCCTCCATTTTGCCCATCTCCCAATCCCCCTTCCCTCTGGCAACCATCAGTTTGTTCTCTGTGTTTATAGATATGATTCTGCTTTTTGTTTATTCATTTGTTTTGCTCTTTAGATCCCACCTATGAGGGAATCATACGGTATTTGTCTTTCTCAGTTTGACTTATTTTATTCACATGATTCAAAATTCATAAAGAATGAAAAGATACAGGATAAAATGCTATGGAAGTCTGTTCATTACTGTCTCCCTCACCGCTCAATCTCTTCTTGCTGGTGACTAATGCTATTATTTTCTTGTAAGTTTGTCTGAAAAATAGCTTATACATACGCCTGTGTAAATATACATATGGATTTTATCACTTTTTATATAGATGGCATTATACTACACACTCTGTTCAGAACTTTGTTGTTTTCCTTTTTAAATTAACAATGTATCATGGAGGATGGTTCACATCAGTAGAGTTTTTCCATTAGTTTTTATAGTTTCATAATATCCCATTAAATGGATGTACCATAATGTGCCTAGGCAATTCCTTACTGATTGGCAATTTATCTTACAAACAAGGCAGCAACAAAGTATCTTGCGCATTCTTGATTTTGCATGTGTAAAATATACCTACAAGGTACATTTTTAGAAGTGGAATTGCTGATCAGATGGTATTTGCTTTGAAATTGATGGACAAAGCCAAATAGCCAAATCCCATAAAGGTTCTACCAATTTATGCTTCCACAAATATTTTGATTTATCATAATTTATTTAAGCCTTCCTCTGTTATTGCCCTTCCAAGCTATTTGCAATCATTTGCTATTATTCTCAAGGCTCTAATGAACATCTCAGGCTGTTAATAGTATTTGTGCCATCCTAAATTATTTCCTGGTAAATAAATCCTGAAAATAAAAATGAAGGGATTCTTTAAGACTATTGATTAAATTAATTTTCACTATGCTTTCTCACAAAATTATATCATTGTTTCTAACAGCTTTTCAGGTGAATCTCATGAATTTTTCCACAATTCTTCCACCCTTAGAGCATTTAACTCCAATAGTCAATACCTTGGAAAGACCCTTCAATCCTTTCAAGATTCTCATACCCTTGCTCCTTCTATACATGTTGTAGACTACTCAGGTTTCAATGTCTATCTATCTACCTCATCTTACCTTCACTCCCCCTTCTCTATCTAGTCAAGATCCCCTAATTCATTTTCTTGGCTGGGCTTCAATATCCTTAACCCTTCCTCTTATTTCTTATATCTGTAAAACCTAAATTTCAGATCAACCTAAGGTCGAGATTTCTATGTTTTAGGGATTTAGCTGGCAGTGTTTTCTGGTCTTTCCTACAGACTTCCAAGCAAGAAGAAAAAGTATGGGAGCCAGTACCAAGACCAACTGAAATGGTAGTTTTACATTGTGCAACATTCACTTCTTATAGCTTCCCTGGTCTGTGCTTTGTCCCATTTCCCCAGAGATGGTATCTGAAGACTTCACTTCATTCCATAAACACACTACTCCACTCCCTTCTTCCTCACTCACAAGAGATGATTTCTGGATTTTATGGAGAAAATAGAGGACATTAAAGGGGGAAGTATCTCCCTTCACTCTAGGCTACCCCTCCCCTCAGTTACAAACATCTCCATCTCCATTCCTCCAGTGAAAAGGATGTGAGGCTGACATTGACACACTTCTGCTAAACCTATCTGAATGACTCCCCTGCTGTTTTAGGATCAACTCCTTAAAGTGATCTACAGTGGTCTTGGTGATTTGAGCCTTTGTTGCCTCATTTTTATGTCTCTTCACTGTTTTTTGTTTTTTGTTTTTTTAGATTTTATTTATTTATTTGACAGAAAGAAACACAGCAAGAAAGGGAACACAAGCAGGAGGAGAGAGAGAGGGAGAAGTAGGTTCCCCACTGAACAAGGAGTCCAGTGTGAGACTTGATTCCAGACCTTAGGATCATGACCTCAACTAATGGCAGATGCTTAACGACTAAACCACCCAGGCACCCCTGTCTCTTCACTTTCTTCTACAGCAATGCAATTCCCTGATTTGCTACATTTGCCCTAATCTCTTAATCATCTATTTAAAATGTATTTATTTCCCTTCCCTTCCTGTTTACCAGTATACCTCCTATATTTTTAAGACTCAGCTCAGATCTAATATTTTTTAAGAAAATTTTCCTAGACCCCTCAGTCTTGGTTAGATGTCCCTCCTAGATGTTCTTATGGACCCTTTTTTTAGACATTAATCATAGCACTTATCACACCATATACAAATACCTGTTTCATAGATATCTATTCTATTAATTAAAATAATGAATGAATAAACTGACTTGTACTTGTTGTTTGGCTTATTATCTTTTTTTTAAACTTTGTTTACATCTTACTCTCAGCATGTTTCAGAGTTTCTAATACCAGATGCTTGGATTTGAAAATATAATCAAATTAACTGATTGTAATGATTTTTGTCCCTCAAAGAATTCTTTATTCTCAAGCTTTCTTACTTTATATTAAGAAAAACATATATACTGCTTTGGGATGGGGGGATGATCTGCTAAGAATCATCTGCTTATGATCTGAGAGGATAACCAGATAAGATAAAAGATAACTATCAATATTCTTTTTGTTTTTTTTTATTTTAATGTCATAATAAATAAAATAAAATCCTATTTTTATGTTTACAGGTTAACTAAAATATTCTTTATGTGATACATCATTCTTCCTATCAGTCATAAACTTAAGGTAGAATTACAAAGACTAGTAGGTCCCAACTTTGACCTGTCTTTTCTTTTTATGTGATTGCAAATATATTTTATATGTGAAATGTTTTTTTCCCCTTTTCAAGAAAAATGCTTCAATGAATTTTTTTCCTTAAGAAGAAAGAAAGAAAGGATAATGGAGCAGCTCTGTACAATAGAAGAAAGCATATAACAGTGTCATGTGAAGCCAAATTTGGAAAGAGAGATAAATTTCTGTTCCAAGATTCAAGACTTGATATAATCAACAATAAACACAAGAACAATTTTAGATTTGTAATAGAACCTAACAGTGTCCTCTAGAATGAGTTATAAAAAGATTCAATTTTATGCCATGGTTAGAAATAGAGACTTGTACTTTTATGACCTCATGACTTAACCAATATGGACATTTCTACAGCTGTCTACTCTGGACAGGGTATGATGATGCAGGACTCCAAGTTATCATCTTTGACATTTTTAATACCATTTAAATAGACAAAAAAGTCAATTGTCACATACAAGTAGCAATTAAAATACAGTTGAAGTTAACTATTTCAAGCAATTCAAATGTTATTTCCTGACAGATTAAAGAATTAAGCTGAGATTAACAGGATGTTAATTTATTTGGCTATAAGAGTAAAGCAGAAACCCAAGTTTTTCATAATGATTTACTATTCAACGATTTTAAAAATATTTATGAAAAATCCACTATATGGCAGACACTGCTTGGCACTGGGCTAAAAGCCCAACTGAGATAGAGTTTGGTATCTTGTGGATGTCATCGTGGAATTCAGAAAGCAGTTACCCAAACAAGTTCAATACAATGTGGTTAAGTGGTAATAACACAAAAGAACAAAAAGAGTCATAGAAACACCCAGGGAAAAAATATAACATGGTCTGAATTAAAATTCAGTTCAAAGGGTTGAGTAATTTAAGTTCATTAGTTCAGGATGAACAAAAGGGTAGAAGCTTGTACAAAAATGAAACAGGCTTAAGAGAGTACAGATTTAGGTATCCATACCCAATATAGGAATCGGTAATGACTGTAATTCAACCATGATCCATGACGTATGGACTTAAAAAGGGCAAATTAAACTAGAATTACTTTTAGTTGCTCTGTATTGTTTCACAAGTACCCAGGGACTATGATATATACCTTACCCCTAAATTATTATATTTCTCATTCTGGAAAGTGAGATACTTAGCTACGTATCTCAGAAGCTCAAAGGAGTTAACTTTGGAGTGAGAGCACGAGTGCACTCATCAATCCCCTTTTCAACACCAAAAATCTGAACAAAACATTACATCTTACCTCTTGCCTTGCTAGGTACCACCCATTATCTCAAAATATGATCATGTGGTCATTGTTATTCAGTGTTTTGGTGATTTAAAACAGTACACTGTAGTCAAGGCTCTTAAAGGATTTGCTTTAAAAATATCTTTTTTTTCTTAAAAGATTGCATAATTGGTAAATTATTTAAAAAATTACAATTGCACTTTGGCATTAAATTGTGCTTGTTGTCAATAAGAGATGAAAGAGTAGGGTTAATGTTGAGATAAAAAGACATTAGGAAAAAGCAATAATAGCTGAGGGATGCCCATGACTGGGGTAATGACATAAGACAAGGCATAAAATATGACAGAATGCATACAACACACATAAGCCACAGAGTTTTATGAATCTACAATGATGTCATACTACAGCAAAATTATAAAGTGATTCCATTCTTGTAAAGAAATTTTTCTAAAAGTTAATATGTCCTTTTTCTGGAATACTGCACAGCAGCATGTCATATGTAGTTAGAACTCCTCAGGACATTTGGTAGGGAGCAAAATGGCTAAGTAGATTACAGTTAATTCAGGAAAGGAAATGCTATCCATAAAAACAAAAACAAAAACCACTCCTGTCATCAAGGAGCATTTAAAAATTTAAAAGTGTGCTCCAATGTTTATATTATCCATAGCAGGGTTTAGAAAAATGCTGTGAAAATGACATCTTGTAATATCCCCTTATCTGCTCTATGAGTCATTGCTACATAATTTAGGGATGGGAGAAAACAGCTTTTACTGCTTTTATTAATGCAGAGCATATACAACTTCCAAAACCTATATTACATTTATTCTTCAGAATGACAATTGGAAAGGAAACGAAGATTCTAAAAGTGTTAAAGCTGTGCTTGGCTATGAAAAGGGAATAAAATAAGATTTCTTAAGATAAGCATTTGCATTGTTAGTACAAAAATAAAATAGAGATTCTGAATTTTAGATTAGTCCTTATATTTTCTGATAGTTTTATAAACTCTGTGTACTGCAGAGAAATGTATGGATGCTCAAAGTAACTCCTAAAATCGAGTATCTACAGAGGGCAATTATGATAATTCACTATGAAATGTACTTTTATGTCTTTGTCAGAGTTAAATACCTAAATGATAGGGAATGAAATTGTTGAGAATTTTCTGACTAATGCAACTGCACTTATTCTAAGATGAAATAACATAGATCAAAAGTTTCTATGATGTAATGTTAACAAAAGATGGTTAGTAACATGCTTTGCCCTTATGAATCTCAGTCACCTGAGTCAGTGTATCTCTTGTTCATGTGTATATTCCTGGATCATAACAGGGATGCAATACTGAATCAATGACTAGAGAGAGATTAATAAACACTTAGAGCATGCACGATATACAATAACTCAGTCATCATTCTCTACAGATCAAGGTCAACAATTTAGCACTTTCAAAGATACAATCAAGTCAGGGAGTGGAGTCTAACAGGGAAGAGTATGGGCAGTACAGCCAGACACCTAGAATCAGCATTATGATTGTGCCACCTACTAGATGTTTGACCTCGGACAGGGAGCTACCCTCCCTAAACATAAGTATCCCCTGACTTCCTCTTTGGCACGACAGCAATACCAAGTGCAGACGGATATTGCATTAAATGAGTAAAGAAACGTAAAGTGCTTAGAATAGTCTAAGACTGAAGGTTGAAAATTCATCCATTAATCTCCTAAAAAACATCTGAGGAGCACCTGGGTAGCTCAGTGGGTTAAAGCCTCTGCCTTTGGCTCAGGTCATGATCTCAGGGTCCTGGAATTGAGGCCCGCATTGGGCTCTCTGCTCAGCAGGGAACCTGTTTCCTCCACTCTCTCTGCCTGCCTCTTTGCCTACTTGTGATCTCTCTCTCTCTGTCAAATAAATAAATAAAATCTTAAAAAAAAAAAAAGAACATCTGAGAACCTACATGGTCCATCATCTGTGCTAAGCGCGCTGGGGTAACCACCGACATAGACTCTGTTTTGAGGAGCCAAGATGGGCTGGGGAGACAATTGCATTTTACAGTTGTGTGCATTTTGCTCAAGAACAGAGAGGAGAGCTATGTAAAACAGGCTGAAAGAGGAGAGAAGGTATACTCGAGCTGAGTTCTGAAGGATGAGAAGGGGCTACATAGTTATCAGACAAAACTGAGGTTGGGGTTAGGGTTCCAAGCATAGGAAACAGCATGGATGTAGAGAAGTTGGAGCTGAGATGCCACTAGAAGGTTTTGAGGCAGTTGGACAAGATGAACTGATCAGGTTAAACTCTTATGTAAGTTTTGGAGGGGTGGCAAATAAATTTCTAAGATTGAATTTCTATGATGACAAGATAGATGTGGAAACTTATACAGAAACCAACTTAAGGATAATTTCAGTGCAGTTAACTTAGAGCTCCTAAAAGCAAGAAATTGAATAACTGAACTCATTTATTAATGTTTAAGAAAATAAATACAAGGAAGCTTTTGATATTTGATTCTCATAAGGGTTTCTGATTGATTTTGTGTTCTACCAGATTTAGTTTAAATCTATTTTTTGATATTTAAATCTTTTTTTTGTTTGTTTGTTTTGGTTTTTTTTTGATATTTAAATCTTCAATGACATTATTTTTCGATATGAAGAAAGTGGTCTAGCATCTCATAAAATACTGTCTTTTTGTCGCCAAATAACAAAATCTGAGCAATTTGGGATACTTATTTAAGCAGAAATCAGTTCTTTTGGGAAATGGTTAAATTGCAAATTTTTTTCTAGTTGAATTTGTTTTTCCTTGCTCTAATTAAAGGGTTCCTCTTCTCTCTTAATGTACTCTTTTTTCCTATTGTAAAAAAAAAAAAAACAATCCCACTTTTCTGGTTCTGTATTTCACAGTAAATAAATGCCTTATCTTCTAGACCAGACTCAAGGTATACTTTATTCATTCCTGAATCCCTGAACAATTTCCAAAGAAAAAAAAGAGTTAACATGAAGGAAGCACAGCCTGTTTGGAAGTGACATTAGCTGAACAATCGGGGATGCCAATTAACTCAGTCAGAGATTTTACTCCCATAATAGTTTCTACTTCAGAATTGTTCCCCAATCAATGTACCCAAATATGTTTGATGCTTGGCTCATTTTTGCTACCCTTTGGGTGGCAGTGCATTTTATATTACACTATGTATAGCTTTCCCAGTTGAGTCCACATAAAATAGTTTGTTTCAAATAATCTGAATCTTTTATGCATTAATTTAGTCTTTCTGAAACTGTGTATTTTAGTTTCCTGCACAGCAAAAGCTGCCGTACACAATCATTGGCTTTTATTCATTCACAGAATAAAGATTTCCTGAACACCTCCCACGTGCCTGGCACTGTGCTGGGAACAAGGATTCAGGTGTGAATGAAACATAATCTGGTCTCTGAAAAAGCTGTAACTCTGTTGCAAAAGAGATTTACGGGATAATCAAGGTCCCAAAGACAAAACCTTAAGGGACAGCTTTCCTGAAGGATGAGATGTATGAATCAGTTCTTAAACTAGATGAGAAGAAATACGCCATGTGAGGGAGGACACCAAATAGGTACCATCAAAGATGCAGCCGGTGCCTGTCGTCTGTCAGCTGAATGATCAAGACCCAGGCCTCCAACTTTCAGTTTTGACTGCGGTTTCCATTTGGGACAAGGACATGGCCTTGGACACCAGTTAGGCTGATTTGAAATGTGAGGGTCTTTATCAACTGTAAGAAAACACCCACTTTTTGTTATCCCTGCCTCCTCTTGAACCACTGGTCTTCAACCTAACAAAGGTTTCAGGTAGTGTGTGAAGCCCATGAAGTTATGTATAGCATGTACAATATCTGGGAGAGTTTGAAAGCTCACATCAAATTTACAAAAAGGTCTGTCCCACCTCCCTGAAAAGCAGAGAACCTCTAGCTCTCTAATTGTGTGTCTGCCTGAGGCTGATTGCCACCACTACATCCTTGCATCTGTAGACTATGACTCTGGCCTGGATAAGCATTCTGTCCACACTGTCTTCCCTACCTGGAAGAACTTCTAGGTCTCTCTTGCTGGTCCCCACCTGGAAGGGGGGGGGGGGAGAAAAATATTTTCTTGGTAGGCAGCTCAACAAAGTTAGCAGGATAAATAAATTGTATGGTAAAATATTGCTTCATTACCAATGACTATGACCATATTCACTGCTCTCTCACTGTGTTATGGTCATAGATATCATGTCTAAGGTGGCTGGTATTAAAGAGTCTCTAGTTTAGGAAACTGTTAAGCACCTGTGAATTTTGTACCTGTAAACAGTCAAGAATTCTAGTTGTATAAGTATGTCTACACATACTCTCACACATACACCTCTGCATACGTAAAAATATTACTTATTCATATAAGTAATGTCATGTAATATAATATCACACATCAAGGAATTAAAAAGAGAATTCTTAGTACTCAGAAGTATCGCATTCTATGAGTCTAATTATTTAAAAGCTCTGATAAGACACAATATGAAATACTGAACTGGACCTATTTTAAGCAGTATACGCAAATCAGATAAAAGTGGGCCCTTTAAATCAAACTTATAAGATCAGGAAATTGATTAACTTTTCCTCAGAGGAACAATATCCAAAAATATCTCAATTATAAGTGTGTACATATACAGAAAAACAAGGAAAACTTTTCCTTCCTTTTCAGTATTTGTATCTAATGATCTATTACGTTTATATTTAGAAAAATAAAGGCCAAGAAAGAAGTGTAGAAAAATACATGAAAAGTTCAACACCAAATAGAATAATGCTCTGTAAATACCACCATTCTGAGAGCCATGACAAAATTTCTTTAAGTCTTGAAAAAATGTTCAGCTGGCTGAGCCTCCTAACGTAAACAGAAGATTATAATATCTTCCTTCCAAAGAGTTCTGTTAACAACTAATTTTTTCGACATACCATGTCTGTATTAATAGCCAATGTTTCCTTTAGTTCTTACAGTGGAAGGAAAACAAAAATAAATTCATCATGTGAAAAAAAGTTCATATGCTACTGAGCATTGTAATATTGACAACAATCTAACCACAATAAATTCTGCCTCTAACTTATTAGTGATATCTTTACATACTCTATAACAGCTGCATCTTATTTGAGGATAGGAACAATTAGAACTGAGATAAGTGAAGCAGAATGGACTACAAATCTGAAGACAGTAGAGGGACCTCAGTTTCTGGCAGAACAAAAGCCTGTTCGAACTCTGGTTAGCAACTTGGGGAAAAAAAGAATGTCAACAACCGGCCAACTGTCACCCCGAACAAAGTTGGACAGGTCACTGTGATGCTCTGATGGTTAGACAGACTGCCTTATGGGTAATAAACTTTTTTTAAAAAAGCATCTACAGAAAAAAGGAAGAATTGCACTGCCATATCTATGGGGAACCATTTATTAAATGGGTCAAGGAACACATATTTCAAGTAAGACTGTTGGAAATAAAGGGCATAGATTCAGCCTGATGTTCACTGAAATAACACTGTCAGGGCTGCCCTTTAGAACACTGATCCAGCACTGGTAAGTATCGGCTACAAGAACCCTATGGCAAGTAAAAACCATGGGTATTTTGTGATTGTAGTACAATAAAAAACAAAGCACCAAATGGAAAACAGTAAGGAGTAACAAGTAACTGCCAAACAGTCTTAATTTTGAGATCTAGTTAAAAACTCTCAACCATAATGCAAATGTGTCTGGTAGCATCAACTAATATGAAAAGCACTCGTTTTAATATATTAGGGATGGCAAAACCAAATACTTAATGAAATTTTAAAAATTGTTATTCAAAGCATTTCAAGGCTCCCTCTCATCGCAAAAATTACCTAGTCTTAATTACAGTGATCTTAAAGTTACAATTTTTCATCAGCTACTCAGAATTCGAGTCTCATGATCCAGTATCTAAATAAGGCATTCTTTTTATTTAAATATACTCTTTTTTTTTAAGATTTTTTTTTTAAATTTACTTATTTGACAGAGAGAGATCACAAGTAGGAAGAGGCAGGCAGAGAGAGAGGAGGAAGCAGACTCCCTGATGAGCAGACAGCTCCGATGTGGGCCTCGATCCCAGGACCCTGAGATCATGACCTGAAACGAAGGCAGAGGCTTTAACCCACTGAGCCACCCAGGCACCCTAAATAAGGCATTCTTTAACTCAAATCTTAATTCATAGTGTCACTCAACAATTTGACAAGTGTGTTCACTACATATACAAGTAAAATAAATATGATTAAATTGAAACTGTCATGTGAATTTCACTCATCAATGTTGCCTTTGGGATGCAGACCAACTATAATGGAGTCATGAAAATTTTTTAGCATACCATAGTATCAACATTCCCCCTTCCTCTATCCTTTTACTGAATTTACTCTCTTACCACTATCTGCATTTGGGAAATAACTTAAAGGTTGATGGGAACATTGAACCAAGCATAAATGCTTATAAGAGATGATCAAAACCATTATCTTACCACAAAACCCAGCAAAGTAGCTGGAATATTGGAGGACTCCAAGAGGTTTCAAGAGCCAACTGATCCAAGGTCAAAATTCACCCATAGTGACTCCTTCTACTTTCTTTGGCTCATATTAATCTCATCTACTCAAACAGGAAAAGGAGAAGATGATGTCAGAATTTTCCTAAGGTCTGATAGTTCCCAATTTGTTTGTATGCCACATAGACAGAGTTCATCCTTGGAGTAGAAATGTATAAAAAAGAAAAAAAGGTAGATTATCAAATGCTCAATGTCTTTTTGGAACATGAAATTTGGCAGCTGTTAAATTGAGTCACTTGATAGAATCTTTAAAAATTTTTCACCCCTTTTGCCCACAAAATTGTAAAAATGAAGCATAATGAAACAGGACTTAATAAGATGTTATTTTCCTGCCGTTTAAGTTAAATAAAATTCCGTAAAGTGCCTAACTTTTGCATGAAATACATGTGGGAAAAAAAATGCAAGGATTTTTGCTCTTTTATAGGCCTTCAAAAAAGCAATTTAAAATTGAATAAAAAAGAAAGATATTATCTGAACTGTAGGTATTGTGAAAATTGTACTGCGAAAATTAAAATACTAGTTTGCGCCGCAGCCATAAATTACTAAACTAATTATCTAGTAGCAGGCATAACTGAATCATTCAAAGGGGTAATTAGCAATCAGACATAATGAGTGCTGCTACTATTTCTTGTCATACTGTATTTAGCTTCCATGCAGCCTGAAGGAACTGAATTATTTCCTATCCTTCTCAGAGGGCATTACTGCTATATTGAGTGCATCAGCCCATATTATTACTCCCAGAAGTTTAATTCTTCACTGGACTGCACATTTCTGATTTCCCCTGTCAAAAGTTTCTCAGTTCTCCCAGGTTCTTTAAAAACAGTCATCGTCTTAGTCATCATTCCTTAATACATATGTAAACTGCATAGAAACCAAATTATAGATTTCCTTTGTTAGCTTTAATGAATTCTGATTTAGTTACTTATGCTATATCATTTTAAATGGTATCTTCTAGAATAATATCTAAACTCTTATATGTATAAACTAAAATATTTCAAGCATTTTTCATATACATTTTTAAACAAAATCATGAACAACACTCTAACTCATTCATTCATTCATTCATTCATTCTTTACTGAACAGCTTCTGCAAGTTCAAACTCAAGCCTGTGTCCTGAAACATGAAAATGAGTAAGATAAGGGCCCTGCATCAAGGATCACACCGTCTACTAAAAAGAGGTATGTACTTAAATATTTGCATTAGAATGTAATAAAGGCTAAAAATGAGGACATAAGAGCAACTGTATGCAACAGCACCTTCTCCTCTGCCCATTCCCTTACTGCCTCCTCATATTATGAGCCAATGTGAATGACTAGGTGGAAGAATGAAGCTGATAATGCAAATCAATTAGGTGAGAGAGTTTATATTTGAGCAAAAAATTAAAATTTAATTCTGTCCATTTTAAATCCAGTTGAAATTTATTAAACACCCACTACATAGAAATGCACTGGTTTGAAAAGCTAATGTTCTGAGTTACTGAACAGAAATGCTCAAGTGGAGCAGAGTTGGGGAGCCAGGACTGGGAACCACTGCATGAAGGTACTGAACAGTTAAAAGCAGCAAATCCTGTGCTCAGTCCCTGGGTTTAGCCAAAGAATGTGTGGGGACATTTATGGTAGATGACAGAATACAACTATAAAGGAAAGGGTTTTGAATAATAAGAGAGAGCTCTGCAAGCAGCACTCAAAGAGGATCATATGCTTTTATTTTCCAGAAACCATCAAGGAACACAGAGTTGCTATCTCTTTCTGCTGTGGAGGGTGCTAAGTGCTTCAAAGCCCCCCAGTTTTGCATTTACGGAGAGGACTGCTTCTCCTGCAATCCTGTTCTGTCTGAACCAAAACAGCAATGACTAAAAACAAAAAGAAAGACTGATAGGAATGCAGATCTATTTTTGGAGAAGCAAAGTTCTGTCTTTAAGGACTTAGGTTTTAATATCCTGAGAGGAGATCATCCTGCAGTCAGCATAGAAACAATAAGGCCAAGAAGAAAATCAAACCCATCACAAGCAAGAACTGTGGTACAAGCTTAATATTCTGCTTTCATTATTTAGGTAGGATTGGATCACATGTCCACTGGATGCTTGCATATTATTATTACATTTGAAGATAAAAGTCGCCCATTACAGTTTTTCAGATTCTGAATGTCTTTTGACAATGCAAAGCAGAGAGAAAGGGGAAGAAGCCACGTGACCCTAGCGCCCACCCTGAAGCAAGCAGAGACTAAGTAAACACACACAAAGCTCCCCCTATCCTAAGATTGTCATCTGTGATGAGATTCTCAGTCCATGTTTCACTATAAGACAAGTAACCAGCTTCCCTGCTCACTGATGGATCAGACAGAACCTTGGGACTGTAAGAGGTGAGTCCCCAAACTGACTGAGAGGACAAATCCCCAGGACTCAAGAAAGACATGCTGGTGGTCTCCTTGTTTTCAGTTGGGATTTTTTACCAACTAGGGTCAAAGAGTCCCCAGCTCAGTGAGTCACAGAGACAACACTCTGAAGTTATTTCTCTACTGCAGAAAAAAAGAACCAGCAGTGCTTCATTAAGTGAGAACAAATTCTAGCACGTGAATAATCCTGTATGCAGTTTGCTAATCATCTCTCTTCACAAATTGCACTATGCAAGGAGCCAGAAACTGAATTGAGGCAAAAAAAATTTTTTTTAATTAACATTATTTTTAACATATCACATGTAAACTCTATGTATTGTCCATCCATTCAAACATATCAACAAACAAACCACAAAACCTCTAAACTCGGCCTACCATATTTATACACACACACAGTCACCCACATGCACACAACAACACCAACACACTAAAGCAGTGTGGTAGAGTGGGGTGAGCTGGAGGGTAGCTGGTAATAAATGGAAGTTCTCTGCTTCCATCGATGGAACCCCCTCCTAGTAATTTATCTATCTGAACAGCCACCACAACAAAAATTGACGTTCACTCTGGTTACTTATGTATAATCACATTTACCTATTAAGCCATACAAAATCCTTCTCGGTGCAAAAGCTTTTGGACGCAATGAGGGCCCTTGCTGCTGCTTTTCACTAAATTTTCTATGTTATATCACCACTACTCATGATGTAATGTACATTATAATGTATTCACTTCCTTCACACCTTTCTCAGTAGGATCTTTTTCTTCCAGTCCAGTTAACGTACAATGTTATATTAATTTCAGGCACACAATATAATGATTCAATAATTCTATATGTTACTCAGTGCTCATTAAGATAAGTGTACTCTTAGTCCCCAATTTCACTCATTCCTCCCACCCATCTCCACTCTATTAACCATCAGTTTGTTCTCCATACTTAAGAGTCCGTTTTTTTGGTTTGTCTTTTTTTCCCCCATCATTTGCTTGTTTTGTTTCTTACATTTTGTTTCTTAAATACCACGTAAGAGTGAAATCCTATGATATTTGTCTTTCTCCAAATGACTTATGTCATTTAACATTCCACCCTCTAGATCCACCATGTAGTTGCAAATCTTAAAATGGTATTCAACATATAGAAGGCAAATATCAGGCATTCCTGAATGAACAAAAATATACACGCACTTTGGGTTCTGGTTGTCTACATTAACATACATCCATATTCATCTTCTTTTTTTTGTTTCTCCCTGAGCATTCTGTGCTGATTCTCTGTCCTGAGCTTTCCACAAAGAGTCTTCATGTAGTACCAAGTTTCATGGGGCAAAGGGATCAAATTACCACATTGTAGTCATTCAATAAATATTATTAGTCTAACTGAAGAATGAATGAATGATAAGAGTGTTAAACAGCAGGTTACCACCACCCACTGCTGCTGTTCATTCTTAACTTGACTTATTCTCTCCAGGGAATCTGGAATAGAAAGGTAAAGGGAAGGCCTGACTGGTCTATGGGCCACAGAGTGTGGACTTGTGTATGCTCTGAGATAGAGAGTCAGAAATAAAAGGAAATGCAAAGGCTAAGCAAGTCATCCACACAGGTTTCACTCAAAAAAGAGAGAAACTGGGCACCTGGGTGGCTCAGTGGGTTAAAGCCTCTGCTTTTGGCTCAGGTCATGATCTCAGGGTCCTGGGATCAAGGCCCGCGTTGGGCTCTCTGCTCGGCAGGGAGCCTGCTTCCTCCTCTCTCTCTGCCTGCCTCTCTGCCTACTTGTGATGTCCCTGTGTCAAATAAATAAATAAAATCTTATAAAAAAAAAAAAGTGAGAAACTCAGAAGCAATGGAAAAAGGCAACCAAGATCCAGGCAAGAGGATTTTATAACCAGAGTACATTCTGAGAAGGTAAAGAATGTGGCAGCTGCTCCCTACAGGAGCCGGTGGCTCACCCTGAGTAGGGGCAGATGGCATATAAGTTCTCGGGGCAAAATGCAACACCCGTGACATAGGTAATGAAAAACAGTTACTGATATGTCAATTAGAGTCAAAGACTGAAATGCCTCCAAGTCACACCAGTAATATACATGACTGAAGGAGGCCTGTGCAAGGAAATGCAGACTGACAGGACGTGGAGGGGGAAGAATAGCTTGTGCCCTGAATTTTAAATTGATACAGACTATGGTTTATGACTCTAGAAAAATGCCAGGCTATCGGTGAATTACAGAAATTTAAAAAAATAATAATATACGTGGGAGAGTAAAATTCCAGTCCAGTTCTCCAACTACCAGCCCGGGATTGCCAAAAGGTTTTAGTCTTTACAGAATCATGGAAAGTAAGACTAGGATAGTAGCTTATTAATTAGTCATCAGTAGGAAAGTCTCTTTACGTGGCACCGCTCAGCTCCCAGACATCATACTCACCTGAGGCTGTGCGCTTCTAGCCCTCTCTCCTGAGGTCTACGTTCACACCCTGCCACCACCAAAGTCCCTATTCTGTCACTCCACAGACATAGCCTTAATAATTAACAGGTAAGTGAGCCGTGGAAATATGGTGTTTCCCACAGACATGGTCTTGCCGAGAATAAGTCGAAAAGCACTGATTTAGACTAATTACCTTATTACGCAAGTAAAAAAAATAGACATTCCAAGGAGGAAAATGACTTCCCAAGGCTACGGAGATACTTCATGACAGAGCCATGACTAAATCCCCTTCTTTTAATTCACAGCCTGCTATTAAGATGACCTTAAAAGACCCTTTCTGAGATAGGTCCATGAATATAATTACTAGGTGTTTTCTTTTTTTCTTTTTTTTCCTTTCTTTCTTTTTTTCTGTCTTTCTTTTTCCTTCTTTCCTCCCTCCCTCCCTCCCTGCCTCCCTCCCTCCCTTCCTTCCTTCCTTCCTTCCTTCCTCCTTCCCTTCTTTGTTTTCACTACACTTTCTCATGTACACACACATACAAACACTAACACACAGGCACATAGATACACAGCATATAATTTTTCATTTTAAAAGTAACTGTGATTTTTTTTCTTTCTTGGTTAGACCTCATTGTGGGCATTTCTAATAGTTCAATATGCATGCTGCTTCCCTAAGGAATGCAGAAACAATAGACACACAGTTTGCAGAGCATTTTAGAAGAGCAAGCATAGCTATCAAGCATCAGGCACATACAGAATATAAAGTTAATTGTGTGCATAGCTTGGCGTGCCGGCTGATTAAAATATTAGAAGGACTAATTTAATTTCTCCAAAGAGTTTTCAAAAACATCCAAGAGCACATTTAAATACAAAAGAACAGAAGCTAAATTTGGACTTTCCTTTCTTCCTTGATATTTTCAACACAATTTTGAAATTCCATATTTCAAAGCATTATTTACACATTTAAACACATATTAGAATCAAAAATTGATTTGACTTGTCTTTTTCAAAAAACTAGAATAATTATCAGAAAAAAATATTAAATGATTGTATACATAATATAATTTGAAAACAATTAAAAGGACATAGATGTGTAGGATTTAGTTTGGCATTAAAAAAAAACACTTAAATTGTTGATTTTGTCACAAGAGGGAGCCCATGTTTTCCAATTAATTCAAATACACTGCAAATAAATGAAATGAAGGTAATGTGATCCTGACTAAACATGAAATATAAATTTTATAGCATAATCCATTATGGATAACAAAATATAAATGAATATTAAATATCAGTAGCCATCTCCTCTTCATGTCAGTTTATCTGGCTAAAAAAGGAGAGATATAACATTAATGATTTATTTCCCAAATAAAATAAGATCTATGATATGCAGGGTACAAATGAAGTCTATAATACAGTTTTAATATAAAAATTCAGATACACTGTTTGGGTACTGTGCTATAAAGAGTACAGACCAGTTATTCTTGGTTCATAATTATAATTCATAATACCATATTCCTGGTTCATAATATCCTCCTAGATTATCTTAAATCTTTCCAGAACAGCTATTGGGTACATAGCAAACAAAAGGAAAAATACTGATTATCAAATCATGTAGCTTCCTGAAAGATATTTAAGTTCCATGAAACTACAACATCTGTAACAAAAGGTCATTTAGTTACTTTTTAGCTGAGTTGTAAGAATTAATGAGACAGGGCCCTGGGATTGAGCCCCACATCCAGGTTCCCTCCCTGCTCAGCGGGAGGCCTGCTTCTCCCTCCCCAAATCCCCCTGGTTCTCCCTCCCCCACTCCTCTTGCTTTTGTTCCCTTCTTGCTCTGTGTCAAATAAATATAATCTTTAAGAAAAGCTAATGAGATAGCCTGAAAACATTTGGAACTGACATTTGGTAATCATTAATAAAAAACAGTTTCCCTCCACCGTTTGAGCAAATATTACACATTTCCCTGATAATAAATACATTTAAATCTCTTTCATAAAAATAAACCGTTTTCTGGGGTGCCTGAGTGGCTCAGTTGGTTAAGCGACTGCCTTTGGCTCCTGTCATGATCTGGAGTACTGGAATCGAGTACTGGAATCGAGCCCCACATCAGGGTCCCTGCTCGGAGGGAAGCCTGCTTCTCCCTCTCTCACTCCCCCTGCTTATGTTCCCTCTTTAGCTGTGCTTCTCTCCGTCAAATAAATAAATAAAATCTTTTAAAAAAATAAAAATAAAGAACAAACCCTTTCCCGATACCTAATTCCCTTTCTACCCACTGACTTCCAGCACCCATTCTTGCTTTTCCAATCCTCCTATGCCATAAGACTGCCAAACACTGGTCACAAATCTTCCACTCCACCAACACCCCCTTACATTAATTTCCCAGTAAATTCAAGCTACCAAAGCAAAAGGACCTTTTCAGTCTTTATTTTACTAGATTACTTTTTGAAGCTCATTGATGCTTCTTCCTTCTTTCACCTATTTCTCCTCTCTGATGATTCCTTCTGTTTCTTCCATTGATTCTTTTCTGATGATTAGTTCTTCCCAGGGTTCAACCAGGGACTCCCTGATTGTTTCACTCTATTGGTGTCTCTAGAAATCTCATCTTCTTTCATAGTTTCCCTACAACCTCTGAGATGGTAACAGGTAGACTGGTCTGTCCAGTATACAAATCTAACCGTTTCTCCCTCCTGGTCCTCCTTACCAAAAGCCAGTCAGTGTCTGAAAGCCAATGTGTTGGTCGTGGATGGCTCACATACTATTGATTCACAAGGTGTTTTGCTTCATATTTTTTTAATTTTAATTACCCACAAAAAATAAATAAGACGAAACATAAAATTCTACTCCTTTAGCTTCTATTGCAAAACTGAAAAAATGAAAATATTAGTTCCTTGCTGTCAACAATAAAGGAGAACTACATAGCATAGTCCCTTAGGTGTGGCATCTTTTCCATAATTCATCACTATCCTCAGCATACTTTACCAATTCGCTGGCATTGGAAGTCACTATTCATCATCAGCTTTGGGTTATTTTATTTATAGGCTAAATGAAGAGACAAGTAAAGCACTTTTTTGTATGTATGCCAATAACAAAAGTGGAAAAATTAAAGGAAAGCACAAGGGTTGTGTAATTAAAAAAAAAAAAAAGAAAGACATTCTCTGTCCAAAGAATTAACTCTTAGGGAAGTAAGCCAGCTGCTTGACCCAGTGTTAGCCTGGGAGGTTGTGATCGCAGAGCATGGCTCAGGCACCCACTTTGTTCCAGCAGGAACAACGGTGTCACAAACAGACATGAGTGAACATTCATGAAGTTCCTATATCCTAAAATCTTCATCCGTGATGAGATTCTCAGGCCATATTTCATCACAAGGCAACCAACCAGCTGCTTTGATCATTGATGGATCAGACAGAGGCCTTGGGTCATGAGAGGTGAGTTCCCAAACATTAACTGAAAATAAAAATACTCAAGACATGCTAGTTGTTCTTGTCTTCGTTTGGGGCTTTTTACCTAACTAACATTGATTCCTCAATTCATAGAATGACAGAAGCAATATTCCTTGAAGTTATTATCTTATTGTAGAAGATCCTCCTGCTTTGTTGGGTGGTACCATTTGTTTCCTGTGTGATGTTAGGCTTGTCAGTTAACTTTCCTAAGTATGAGTTTCTCTTCTGTGAAGTGGGACATTAATGTCCATCTCATAACAGTTGCAGGGAGAATTAACTAACCAGTGTAGTACAGTCATCCCTTACTGTATTGTACTTGTTTTTCCTTTTTTACAAATGGAAGGTTTGTGGCAACCCTGCATTGAGCAATCTATCAGCATCGTTTTTCCAAAAGCCTTTGCTTATTTTGTGCCTGTGTCATGTTTTGGTAATTTTTACAATATTTCACAATTTTCCACTATCATATTTGTTATGGTGCTTCTGTGATTAGTGATCTTGGATGTCACTATTGTAATTGTTTTGGGGTGTCACAAACTATATCCATCTAAGACAGCAAACTTAATCGATAACTGTGTGTGTCTTTACTGCACCACCGATCAGTGGTTCTTCTCTCTCTCTTCCTCTTTTCAGGTCTCCCTAGTCCCTGAGACACAACAAGACTGAAATCAGATCAATTCATAATGCTATAATGGCCTCTAAGTGTGCAAGTTAAAGGAAGAGGCAGTAGATGTAGCAAGCTTCATCGTTGTCTATTTTAAGAAATGACAACAGCCACTCCAACCTTTAGCAATTAGGTACTGACCCAAATCAGATAGTAGCCATCAACACTAAGGCAAGGCTCTCTAACTGAACAAAGATTATAACTTGCTTAAAGTTCATATGATGGTTAACATTTTTTAGCAATAAGGTATTTTTATTTTTATTTATGTATTTATTAAAGATTGATTTATTTTAGATAGAGAGACCTCACAAACAGGAGAGGGAGAGGGCAAGAAAATCTGAAGTAGACTATGCACTGAGTGCAGAGCCTGATGGGGTAGGGAGGCTCCATCTCATGACCCAGAGATCAGAATCTGAGCCAAGAAGTTGCTCAGGAGGGCCCCTGGGTAGCTCAGTGGGTTAAAGCCTCTGCCTTCAGCTCAGGTCATGATCTCAGGGTCCTGGGATCGAGGCCCACGTCGGGCTCTCTGCTCGGGGAGCCTGCCTCCTCCTCTCTCTCTGCCTGCCTCTCTGCCTACTTGTGATCTCTCTCTCTCTGTCAAATAAATAAATAAAATCTTTAAAAAAAAAAAAAAGTTGCTCAGGAAACCAAGAGCCAGCTGCTTAACTGACTGTGCCACCCGGGTGCCTGGAAGTATTTTTAAATTAATGTCTGCTTATTGTTTTTTTAGACATAGCACTGTTGCATATTTAATAGACTGCAGTAGCATAAACACAACCTTTATATCACTGGAAAACCAAAAAATTCTTTTGACTCACTTTATTTTAATATTTGATTTATTGCAGTGGTAGGGAACTGAACACCCAATATCTCCAAGGTATGCCTATAATGTAAGGATGTTAGCAGGCACGTACTAACTACTTAACAATGTGTCCGTGCAACCCTCACAGCAACATTATAAAGTATGTTGTACGGCCCCTTTTCTTTACAGAGGAGGAGACTGATGAGTAACAGGGAAGGTCACACAGAAGAGGAGTGTCAGAACAGTGCTGGAAGTCAGGCATTTTGACTCCACAAACTCAAGTACTACACATTTGTTCAGTATAGAATACTGACTCCCATTCAGTAAGTGGTAGGTACATAGGTATGTCAGTAGCATGACTTACAAGTTCTTTCATGACCAAACTCTGGCGGCTTTCTGTTATTCCCGGCCTTGATCTTTGCAATACAACAACATGCATAGAATGTCCACCTCCCCAACTACATGCAAGCACGTAGCTCAACACTCAACACATCCTTGCTTCTGCAAATGCTGTTCCCTGGAATAGGACCATCCTCCTATTCATCTGTCAAGGAAGCCCAAAAAGTACTGAGTCAACTTCTGTCTCTCTCCTTCCATAGGAGCTCCATGGGGACTATCCTACCTTTGACAGTTAAGTACCTAGGACTTAAGAATAGGACCTTACTCAGTTTTGTGTCTTGGGCTTTTTTCTAGCTGTTGATAAGTAGAAGGTAAGCAGAAGTGCTGTCATGTGAGGAATAAAGCAATGAACGACTAATACAAGCCCTATAAAGGTTTTGATAACTGAGGAAAATAGATTCTATATGCAACATTTAAATTTGAAGCATTTAATTAGAATCAAATTGCAAGTGCTAAAATAAACTGATCCTAATTTAAAAGCAGAGAATCCATAAAATATTTTATCACTTAAATTCAGCTATGTCATCACAATAATGTATATTTATAGCCTTCTTTCATATTTATACAAAAATGGGTGTGAAAGAAATTGAAATTTTAGAGAAGTGTGGTAAGGAAAACCACATAAGAGAGTTACTAACATCTCAAATGCATTTCCATAGCTTGTCCTGCTTTTCCTTCTTTTTGCCTTTCTGCTACGAACATCTACACATTTAGTGATATCCCCTTTGTTGAAAATAGCTTGTGTTTTATAAAGCAATTTTTTCCCTCATGCCTCAGTGCTTATCAGGGAATGTGAACTGTGACAGACAATGAGGTGGAAGCCCAAATCAGAAGACATTAAAAGAAAATAACAAAAAAAAAACCCTAATTTTTGAATTGAGATAAACCACTAAAATTTCTATGAATACTGTGGATACTTAAATAAATCATAATATAGAGGATTTCCCAATTTAAAATGGCAAACCTAAGGTTTTATTCAGTGCACTGTCCTTTTGCTTTTCTCTCAGTTTTTTCTAATTTTTTCTGCAGCTCACCGTTCTCCCTACTCCATAGATTTGAATCTATGACTGTCCATGTTTAAGGGTTCTAAAACAAACTGGAAAAGAAAAATATTATTGCACCTCGCTCAAAAATGAAGGTAATTTTGAATTCCCCAAACTGATCTTCCGAAATCCTCCTCTGCAATGTCATAAACACCACAACTGGTCAACTGGTAATAACCAGTTAACAGAATTCACTCATTCACCTGCAAACTGGAATAGGGCCTCTGTCCTAGTATGCCTAGGCCTGTATTCAGGGGTCTATCTCAGCAATTCCAATAAATTATGAGCAACTTGAAGACAGCAACATTTCTTACAAAATTTTAAATCTTCAGAGATCTCACAGTGCCTTATGAAACCCAGAGAAAATAAAATTAAGCAAAGCTTCTCCCCCTGAAAAGTCTGAGAGAAAATATGAAATTTTCTTAAAAGAAAAATGTACAAACTTATAATTCCAAGTTAGTCTGAAGACTGTTTTATACCTTCATATGCTTGAAGAAAAAAAAATATTTTTTTCTTATTTAAAAATAAACCACTTACATAACTATTTGAATTGCAAAGCAGATAAACAAACAGACAAAATCCTGATAATACTAAGTTGATGATGAAAATGTGGAACAACTGAAATGTTCACTTATTTCTGGTGAAAACGCAAAATGCTGAAAGTTCTTTAGAAAATAATTTCTTTTCTTTTACTTTTAACATACACTCACCATATGACCCAATCACTCCACTCCTAGAGATTTAAGCATATTCAATGAAACCTAAAAGCTTGTATGTAGATATTGATGATGCCTTTGTTCATAATTGCCCAAAACTGAAAAAAAAATGCATATCCCTCAATCAGGAATGGATAAACAAACTACGGCATATCCGTACACTGGAATACTACTCAACATAAAAAGGAAGGGATTCTGGATACATGGAATCAAATGACTGAATCTCAAATGCTAAGTGAAAGAAGAAGCAAGACTTAAAAATACCACATATAGTTATGTTTATATTCACATGACATTCTTGCAAAGGTAAAACTACAGGGCCAGAAAACTGCCTGCCTTTGCCAGGGGCTGGCGAATAGAGCAAAGCAATTATTTGAGTGGCTAGCCGCATTCCTGAGCACCGGCCCTGTTGCACTATGTCAGAGGTAGAAGAGGGACACTAAAGTATCCTTCTAACTGAAAAGGCGCTTTGAGCAAGAAAAACAAAGCAGTCCCTGCCATGCCACTTTCACAGTTTCATTCAGGGCCATTTACTGACCAGGAATGGGATGAACAGTAGATGGAAGAGCCACACAGCTATCCTCCGCAAAGCCCGGAGTGGAACCCACAGATCTTACAGAGGCAAGGGGAGTTTTCTAAAGTGGGGCCATCTGTATGCCAGAGAGGAGATGGGAACAAACCTTCCAGATGTCAGTTCAGAACATACAGTAGCCTCCTCCTGGGGCCTGGAGCTGGTAGCCCAGAGCGAGGTCATGGCTTGTCCATCATGAACAAGATGGAGGGCCAATGATGGAGCTGGTATTCTCAGCACTCCTACAAACTGGATTCTTTAATCCCTCCAAAACAACTGTATGGAGTTGACACTTTTTATCTCCTTTTCTCAGAAGACACTGAAGTTTTAAAGAGCCAGAATTCAAACTCAGGTTCTTGCTATTAATCAATCCACTATCCTGTCTATCTCAAGGAAAGGACAGGTCAAAATTTTAGATATCATAAGACAGAGATTACTGTGGCCATTAATGGACAGATATTTTTTTCAATCCTTGAAGAAAGTATGCATAGAAAGTTATGAGAATAAACATCACTAGTTTTGGCCAAATGAATATTCCAAATGATTACATATCTAACACTAATACCAAAAATCACTTATATATGATATGTTGTAAGCACTCTGTCTCATAAAATTTCAAAGTAAATTACTACATTTTACCTTAACTATGATTTACAAACATAACATTATATAACTGGGAGGTACTCTGAGCTAATAATGATTCTATTACATTATTATACTGATTTAAAATTTGTTTCTGGGGGCGCCTGGGTGGCTCAGTTGGTTAAGCGACTGCCTTCGGCTCAGGTCATGATCCCGGAGACCCGGGATCGAGCCCCACATAGGGCTCCCTGCTCGGCGGGAAGCCTGCTTCTCCCTCTCTCACTCCCCCTGCTGTGTTCCCTCTCTAGCTGTGTTTCTCTCTGTCAAATAAATAAATAAATTCTTTAAAAAAATAAAATTAAAAAAATAAAATTTGATTCTGAAAGTAATTATGACTGCACATATCACCATATATTACATTACTTTAAAAAATTTGAAATTCAGGCCACACAATGAAGATTGTTGGTTTACTTAAGTGAAGAATTATCAGGTATAAATCCCACAGAGCCAATCAAATAATTTTTTAATTGCAAAGAAATCCAAATATTGACACATTTTCAAAGACATTTATCTTAAATGTGACCATAAGAATCTGGCAAGTTATTAAACATTGCTGAAGAAAATACTAGCATAGTCATCTGTATTTTAATTATTAAAATCATAAACATAAGTCAAATAGAAGTTATGATCAAAATAAAATTACATATATAAAAAGCCAAAATACTAATCACAATTTAGCTTCCATGGATGCAGAAAGAAAAATCCTGAAATCAGAACTCACAATGACACAAATGGCATATAAGAACAAGAACTCCTCAGAAAGGATATAAAAAATAAAAGCTAAAACAACATTTACATCAACATGCAAACTGAGAAAGTCTTATATCACTGTGCAACTGCTTCTACTATATATAACCTAGGCTTGAAATTAGCATTTAATCAAGTTGGCAACATCTAGACACATCCTCTATGCTATATAAACACAGACATCCCTGCCAGGACAGGGTGGAGGGCACATCAGACAAAAGGGAACAAACTGGAATGAAAACAACTCCTATTACAGTGGGAGGACAATATTAATCCACACTTCAGAGAAAGAAACGTCCTTTCTATTGAATCCTACATCTCCATGAGAAGGACAGCTCTTAGGGAGTGAGTCTGGGGGACACTGTGTCAAGTCTAGAAAAGACTAAATCCTGGAATGAAAACACAGTTCAGTGCCTAGTTTTCAGGAACAAAAGAAAAGACCTATGCTAGCAATCAGGGCTAATAGGTTTTAGGAAAGACAGGAGGGCCTCATTCTTTCTGGTGAGTATGGTAGAGATTGCCCTGAATATCCAGTTCCTGGGGAACAAAGAAAATGTTGGGGCTATGATATACTGAGATGAAAACAGAAAATTTTAAGTAAAGCACCTCACATAACCCAATCTTTTTTTTTTTTTTTTAAGGATTTTAGGGGCATCTGGGTGGCTTAGTTGTTGGGTGTCTGCCTTTGGCTTGGGTCATGATCCCAGGGTCCTGGAATCAAGCCCCACATCCGGGGGGCTCCCTGCTCTGTGCAAAGCCTGTTTCTCCCTCTGCCATTCCCCCTGACTGTGCTTCCTCTCTCACTATGTCTTTCTCTCTAGCAAATAAATAAATAAAATCTTAAAAAAAAAAGAAAAAGAAATGATCATAAAAAAAGATTTTTTTTTTATTTATAAGAGAGAGAAAGAGAAAATGAGCTGGGGGGTTGGGGCAGAGGGAGAGGGCGAAGCAGACTCCCTGCTGTGCAGAGTGTCTGATGTGGGACTTGATCCCAGGACCCTGGGATCCTGGGATCATGACCCAAGCCAAAAGCATATGCTTAACCTACTGAGCCACCCAGGTGCCCTCACATGACCCAATCTTATGGGTAGTAAAAAATAATTATGGCACATGACTAATTTAGTTATATTAATGTATGTATCTGAAGTTAATTAAAAAGTCCCTTCTAAATAAGAGATTTTCTCTGAAAATTCAGAAAACTACAAACAATTATTTAAATATTTTTCTTTTCAGATAATGTCTGATGGGAATCAATACATTTTGTACCATAAATCTGCACTTTGAGAAAAAATTTTCATCCAAGACTTGTAACATTTCTACCACTAAAAGAATGATAATGTAATGTCTGTACTAGATAGCTTTTTAGAGAAGGAAATCATATCCCTTCTCACATACAGAAATAACTTTGAGTTACACATAGCTATGAATTCTAATATCTGTGCAGGCTACTAAGCTTTAGTACAGAGAGAAATAATCATAGATTCCTGGAATCACAGAAACCTAAGCATCAAAGAATGTAAAAGCTTTCTTTTTCCACACTAGAGGTTCTTACTCTTCAAAGTTCTTCAGATGGGAACTGTGCATCCTTCAAGAGACTAATGCATTTTCATTCCATCTAAAATCTGATTGGGGCAACTGAAGAGGTCATGTTCTTCTCTTGGAATAGTTGGATTAGTGTGTGCGGAATAACAGCTCATCCCTTTCCCATTCATTACTTCCTAAATATTATTCCTTGAAATAATAGAGATTACCACCATGAAATCAAAACAACTAACAAATATTGCCAGTTGGCTCAGGTGTTTCAAAACAAACTCTCAAACCTCAATTCTCTCAAATGAGCATATGTGTTATTTTCCTACCTCAATAAAATTACCAGGTTCATAAACCATTCTATTCATGATCCCAGATTCCTGGGATCAAGTCCCACATGGGGGTCCCTGATCAGCGGGAAGCTTGCTTCTCTCTCTCTCACTCCCCCTCTCACTCTCTCTAGCTGTGTTTCTCTCTGTCAAATAAATAAATAAAATCTTGAAAGAAAGGAAGGAAGGAAGGAAGGAAGGAAGGAAGGAAGGAAGGAAGGAAGGAAGAAAGAAAGAAAAAAAGAAAGAAAGAAAGAAAGAAAGAAAACCATTCTATTGCTAATACACTTGGACTCCTATTGGAATGATACATTCATTTTTAAAGAAAATTGTTACTACCCATATAGAGTCTACATTCAAATATTTTACAGGGCTTTCTGGTTAGATGGGTCCTCAGCTAAAAATCAGTACAGACAAAAGCTTCTTCATGTTCCCTGATTAGAGCTGAATGGTGCCCCCCCCCCTTCATATGTTAAAGACTTAACCTCCAGGACTTCAAAATGTGACTACATTTGGAGACTGGGTCTTCACAGAAGTAAATTGAAATGGGGTCATTAGGGTGGGCCCTAATCCAGTAGGATTAGTGTCCTTAAAAGAAGAGGAAATGCAAAAACAAGTAAGTTGCCCATCTGTCAGCCAAGCAATGAGGCCTCAGAAGAAGAAAAAGGCAATCTTCCTGCCAACATGCTGATCTCAGAACAGGGAGGCAGTAAATTTCTAAGATTTTAAGCCACATCAGTCTGGTAGTTCGTTATGGCAGCCACAGAAAACTAATATACCTTCCTGCAATGTTCCTGAGAACAGAAGACACCACTAAGCTGAACAGCGGAGGTCCCCACCTACAGATATCTGTTATGAGGACCACAGATTGAAAAAATAGTTATTGTCATTGCCATGATATAAAATTTATATATAAAAAATAAGCCATGTGTAAACATCACCCTTTTTTAGGTGTTATGTATTTTACAAAGGTATGAAGTATAATCCATTTGCTCTAAGAATTTATGATCTAAATGCAGAAAGAAAGTAACGTATATGAAATAAAAATAAATACTACACTGCAGTTACAGACCTAAGTACTCACCTGACTACTATCAATTATAAGTTGCTGCAGGAATTATGAATGGTAAGTTCTGGGTACATTTGCTACTTGACTGAAAGGAAAAGAAACACATGTGTCTACAGAGATATATATCTGTCTCCTGATGGAGAATATACGAATTCCAAGGCTTTATAGATTTTTAACTTCAGAAAATGAAATATGGGAAGAGTTGGTTTTTAAAGATTTTCATATGCACAGATTCCTAAACTACTAACCTATAAAAAGATAAGAACAGACATTTCTTGAGTGATTATTACTATACCTGATACTTTACTCTCAATTTTATGCAAATATTATGCAGGTATATTAGTTTTCTGAAGTTACTGTAACAAAAAACCACCACAAGTTAACAATCTAGAGTGGCTTAGAACAACATAAATTTATGGTCTCAGTCCTGGAGGTTAGAAGTCCTAAATCAACATGTCAGCAGGGCCATTCTCCCTCTGAGACTCTTATTTTGGCTTCTTAGGGTGACCCACAATCTTTGCTGCTTCTTTGCTTGCAACTGTTTAACTCCATCTCAGCCTCCGCCTCCACAGGGCATTTCCTTTGTATGTTCACATCAACTTCTTCCTAAGGACACGTCATATTTGGGGCACTTGGGTGGCTCAGTCAGTTAAGTGTCTGACTCTTGCTTTCAGCTGGGGTTGTGTTCCCAGGGTCAGGAGATCAAGTCCCGCATTAGGCCCCACACAGAGCGAATAGTCTGCTTGAGATTCTCTCTCTCTCTGTCCCTTCCTGCTTCCCTGTACTGTCTCTGTCTTTCTCTCAAATAAATCAATCTTAAAAAAAAAGAAAAAAGGAAAAAAGACAGTTTTATTTGATTAGGGGTCTGCTCTACTCCACTTTGACCTCATCTTACGTAATTTTATCTTCAATGGCCTTATTCCCAAATAAGGTCACACTCTGAAGTACTGGGAGTTAGGATTTCAACATATCACTTTGGGAGATGTAATTCAACACATAGCAGTTAGCTAGCTAGGTAGATTTTTTTACTTTTTAGGTAGAATTGATTTTTACAGAAATTTAGTGTGTTGTAGGTGGTGGGCATCAATACTGTATTGGTCAAGTGTATACAATACTTGGATTTGTGGAACCAAACCAAAGTCTGGCTTCCAACACTGGTTCTGACATTTCTTTGCTTTGTCCCCTCTGGCCATCAGCCTTCTCCTCTCTAAAGCGGTGGCTGCCTAGACATGTATCAGCCTCTGTGATGACATAGGCTGCCAGTGTCAGTAAGATGAGAAGACTGTGGAACATTGTTAAGTACTTAGTACAAGCCAGTTACCATTATTACATTACTACATTGGCCGGCTAATTCTCCCAGTAATGTTTATGAGTTGAGTGTTAATGCCCTACTTAACGGAAGAGAAACTCATACTCAGGGAGGGTAAATGACGGGCCTAACATCACGTAGGAAGTAAATGGGACATATGGAACCCTGATGAGTGACTCTGGAGCCCACATTCTATCTGCTGTTGCATGCTGGGATGGTGTGGCAGGCACTCTTCCATCTCAGGAGACAGTAAGAAAGAAGCAAAATTAACCCCAGTTATAAAAGGTTACATTAGAGGAACATTTTCCTCATCACCATAATCTGCTTTGAAAGTTAGCAAGCAATTTACATATTTTTGTTCATTTATTCTGAATCTATCTAGTGAGGAAATTTTTTAATGCTTGCAATATTAAAAAATTCAAGAACAATTATTTATAATTTTATTTTAAAAAGGACAATTATGTCTTATGTTAACATGGCTTTTCCCACAGCCAAATTATTTTTATTTTATAACCTCAGAATATTTGTTTTAAGATTTTATTTATTTGACAGAAAGGGCATAAGCTCTCCCTCTCTGAGAGGGAGAAGCAGGCTCCCTGCTGAGCAGAGACCTGATGCAAGGCTGGATCCTGGAACCCTGAGATCATGACTTGAGCCAAAGGCAGCCACTTAACTCAGGTAACCCGTCAGAATATTTTTTGATAAATAAGGAAGCATGAGCATATTCTCTGGGAAAAAGAGAAAACTGTATTTGAATGTTTGCTTCAAATAGGTAAGTCACTAATGTTGGTTACTTATGCACTTAAACCCTAACTTGGAATGACAATTCATAGATAAAATATAAAGCTTTTAATTTCTAAAATTTCCTTTCTGAAAATCGTTTCATGAAATGATTTCAAATATTTTACACTAGAGTAAACCCTTGACATACACTGGTCTTCTCACAGTGGCTCTTATTGTCTCTATATAAAGCTAGGTCTCAGGTGCAGAGTAAGAATGATTTTCTAGTCCTTGCATATTACCACTTTGTAAGAGTGAGTTTCTTTCCTCTCTTTGAACAAAAAGAAGAGTTCATTTGCATTTGAACTTAACAACAGAATACAGAAGTAAAAAGAATCTCCAGAAAGCAATGAATATTCCCCAAAGACAAAATTGTCTTCAAACATAACTAATGCTTAAAACATATGACTGCAAGACAAAGGGAAAGAAATGATTTTGAGTCACACAGAAAGGGATTGAAATCCTGGCTACGGTGTTCCTGAGAAATTTTTATCACTAAGAGAGAATTTTCCATTCTCTCACTATAAAAATAAGGAAAAAATTATTGTGAACATCACATTAAATATATGATTAAGGTAACTAGCAAATTGTCTAGCACAAAGAATGCACTCAACAAATGTTTCTTCTGTGGCAAATTAACAAGGGTAAGTGAAAATCTATGCTGTAAATCTCCATGAGAAATGGGGTAATTTGTTTAGTGAACTCTCTTAGAAATCTATGTTCTATCTTTTGTTTTTTCCTTCTACTTTTTAAAAACAAAATGCTAAGTTTGAGGCAAGAGCAAGATATATTATTTCCGTAGGGGTAATAATTTTGACCATATTCATGACATATAAGAAGAGTGGGTAGATACTGTTGAAAAGAAGGCTAAAGCACATGTTTTAGTATCTATTTGCCTAGCAAATGCAATGTTTTATTTAAAATTGTTTAGGGGAAATATAACTGGAGGTTTTAAGAGGCAACTAGCCAGCCTTCCCCCACCTCAGATATGTATAAGCCTCCCCTATCACATCAAAGTAATGTTTAAATGATTAAGGGGCACCAGCCACTCTATGTATAAGAAACTATGGGGGCATAGGAATCTTCTAACATTTGGGACTGTCAGTTGACTGCCTTAGAAGTACATATGTGAAACAAACTAAAAATAGAGATGTATACCTGTCTACATCTATTTTTCCATACAGAAGTATAATGTAGCCTTTGGGGGAAAATGTTGTTGTCTTTTTTCTCTAAAAGCATCTAAAAGGTCTCATTTATTTCAGTCCTCATTTAAGATACTAGTCCAAAATGCATTGGGACTTTATTCAACAAAAGAATAAAGATCAAAACTACAGCTACAATATCAGGTTTTTAAAGATGTCAGATCTCAACAGCACTAAACCGGTTCTTCATTGTTCCTTATGTTATTCTTATTTTGTAAGTACTCAAACAGCCTGTGCAATTCTTCACTGCTTCTTTTCTGCAATGATTTCCTTTTCAATGATTTAAGCAGTCTATTCTCCAAAGCAATGCTCAGAAATCCAATTACCATTCCAACACCACGCTTTTGTAAGCCCAGAGCATTAAACCATAGAATATGCTTCCTCTTGCCCCTTCCTTACACCTCTCACTCAGGAACTCTGTTTGCCTATCAAAAGGGTTCTGGTTTTGTTTCGCTTTGCTTGGCTTTCTTTGGATAAGGAAAAGTGGCCATAAATCACCTTAAAACAAACATGAAAAAAAAGTATAAATCTCTCATGTGAAAAAAGTCCAAGAGAATGAGGATAAGAAGAAAATTTGAACAATGAGCAATTTCTCCTTTAAAATACTGTTTGTCTATCCTACCTTAAAGGTGCTTTATGAATTATAAACGGTAATGTATGAATAGGCATTAAGTAACATTTAGTATTTTTCACATTTAACTTCTAGTTTGTCAGATAAATGAGGAGGTTTAAAGTAGAGGGTCCCCTGGTAATTATATTATAAAAGGTAATTCCCATTTATATATGTTTTCCTTCTGAGTTCCTGCATCTCATGAAAATACCGCCAGTGTGTCTCTGTGTATATGTGTGCACAGGAGCCTGTGTGTGTGAGCAAATAAAGGATAGAGAATGACAGAGATAGTACAGTAAAATTTCTAATTTAATTTCTGGAAGCAATAGAAAAAGACACTGACAAAAGGTCAAGGAAGGAGATAAATCTTTAATGAATTAAGGCTGACTAAATCCATTTAGAACAAGAACTCTGTATTTAAGATTTCGTTTAACCATGAGCCTTTTCTGACCAGCTGTACTCTAAAAAAGACAAAAGAATGTAAACCATCTAAACTCTAAATATGAACTGAAACCATTTTTCAAAGCCCATGTTAGAATGAAGCCAAGACACGTGTGAGACTCCTTGGAAGGGATAGAAATTTTAGGAATACAGGATCAAAAGCCCTTAAGATCAATGACCATCTGGCCACCTGAGTATCTTTTTAGTCTGACATTGGCTTTGGGAAGGAAAAGAATGTTGAAGGAAGTAAGAGACTATCATTAATAAATTAAGAATTTATATATTTTGCAGAACTCTTCATTAGTAAAAGAATGTCACTATAAACTTAAAATATTTTGAACTGCTTTGTGTGTGTATGTGTACATATACATATGCATATATGCACATACAAAATAGAGAGGGAATCTGGAAGGACAAGTAATAAATAGAGCTGAAGCCAGGCTATGTCAGAGCAGAGAGCAGAAAAAATTGACTGTGAAGGGTCTTTTGTGTAATTATGATGGACATCATTCTGTAGGTCAGTGTTACCTCAAAATGTGATTTTTGGAGCAGCAGTCAATAGGGAAACACAGAGAGCTTAACTAAAATGCAAATGATGGGGTCCAGCTCAATATCTAATTTGTAGAATGCATTCCAGAAATATTTTTCCAAGTTGTCCAGATGCTTCTAGGCAAGCTTACATTTGAGAGCCACTCCCAGATCAAGTACAAGAGGGACGTGGCATTGTCAGTTCTGCTCCATACAATGACAAATCAACTTTCAGTGGGAGGAGACTGGAGGGGCTGGGGCTGAGGAGCGTGCAAAATAAAATTAGGACCGTTACGCCTTATATCTGTAATAGCCACCTGGATTCTGTACACTCACTTGCTAGACACTAAAAAGTGGAAAAAAAAAAAAAAAAACACTAGCAGCCCTCCTATCCTCCTATGGCCCTGAAATCACAAGGCCTCTCTCTCTCCGTGCCCTCTGGGAACGAGAGATTATGGCCATTAGGCTCCAGGAATATGGCCATTTGGCTCCAGGAATGTGGCTAGGTAACCACACCCGGAGCCCCCTACTCGACCAGTTGACCCCAGGAATGTGGCTACATTGAAAGACTCACCCTTCCCCCTTTCATGCTGAGTGTCCCTCTGTGGTTTCGCTTAATGAGCGCGGGAACCAGCCAGATCATGCTGGTGTTCAAATTTGAATGTTAGCCAATAAGAGTCCAAGTACCGCGAAAAGTCCTGAATTTGTTTGTGCCTATCTATAAAAAGCTGTAAAATCTGCTGCACTGGGCCTCTTAGCGTCACCGGTAACGAGTGCGCGGAGGTCCGGGTTCGAACTCGCAATAAATGAATCCTTGCCCTTTGGCTTTGATTCTGGACTCTGGTGGTCGCCTTTGGGGGGTCTCCGAATTTGGGGCATTTCAAGGCCAAAAGATGAAAGTCTAGTCAAGAGGTTATCCCATATGACATTGTGTGAAAATGCCATTTAACACTCAGTCTTCTCCATGTACTCATTTGCTCTTTTCCATTTTGAATTTCTGAGGTGATACTCCTCTTCCGCTCTTCATCTTACTAAGTGGACCTTTAAAATTAGTAAAATGTCCTTGGATCTCAGTTCAAGGAGGTATCTGGAGAGATTTTCAGACAAAGATGAGATAAAAGGGTATACTGTTACCCTGGCTTTCTTTATACTTTGGGTAATATATGTACGTGTTGTTCCTATTTCCAATGCCCCAAGTGATGGTGCATGGATGTTGCAATGGTAGCAACCAAACCCAGATTAACTGTCACTTCAAGTTCTGTCAATTGCTGACAAGAACCGCACACACACACATCTTGCTTCCTAACAACTGATGCTGCAATTAGATCCCATTGTTCAGCCAGTCAAGTTTCCAGAGATCCCTTGGAGTGACAACAGTCCAGTGGAGTCAAGATAAGATATCAAGTTTGATAATTAACTGGAGAGAAAAGTTTAAAATTGCTTACTATTTTGCAAAATTAGACAAGGAGCTGTTTGAAGAGCATGTAAAAGTTAACATCATAAATCTGTGTTAGTGGCTTAACAGGCCTCTTGCTATGGGACTAGAAAAGTAAATTATTAGATTAAGGCAGAACTCAAGGACAATGGTATAGCAGCAGAACAGGGTAAAGGAATTAAAAGGATTGGACAGTGAATTCCAGACAGAACAAAGGAAGCAAATTCAGCAGTGTGACAAATGATTTTGCTAAGGCAGACTGAATAGACACTGATACTAAAGGGTCAAGGAAGTGTAAGGGGTTCTAGTGGCGGCATAAAACATGGTAAACGGGAAGATTATGAGGCACAAAGCAAAGTCGTTCATGAATTTATAAGTGGGCCACAAGAATAAATAAAACGGCATGCAGAGAGAGCATTAGCTATAGGGAGGGTAGTGGCGGCGATAGTGCTTAACCTAAAAAGCTGGAAAGCAGCAATGGGAATTGAGGTGCTCACCATATGCTCTTTATACCTCAACATTTCCATATGTGGGACTGGAGAGAAAGCACAGATGCCACTAGAAAGGACAGCAAAGAAAATGATGCATAAAGGAGAGACCCAGGTTATACCTGGCTCAGGAGAGTGTTGGAAATTGTTAAGAAGATACTAAGGCAATAAAAGGGAGGTTCACTTAAGATGAAAGGAGGTTACAGGCGATTAGATGGGAAGGCTCAATGATACCAGCACTAGGAGAGAGGTAAGGAGATGAAGGAAGCAAGAGCTTGGTTTCTGGAGGGGTGAAGGAAGATATTCAATCTACTAAATATAAAGATCTTACTGGAGTTACATCAAAACTAAAAGACTGAATTCAAGGTACCACTTATATTCAAGTGAATATGAGTTTTACTTAAGTACTAAATTTGGAGTTTATAGACTCTTAACTGTATTTTAACAACAGGATTCTCTTCTATTGAGGAAGGGAGGATTGGGATGAGAATTTTCCGTTGTTCCCCTAAACTTATTCTAGTCAGACACCAGCAGTTTGAACAGTATACAAATTAAGTTGTCATTAAGCATTTATAATAGTAAGTAACATTTGCTGAGTGCCAATATGTGCCAAGGACCTGGGTTCATAGGGACGGTATCATTTTTTCCCATTAGAAATCTATGACAGAGACTTTACTATTACTTCCATTTCCTAGACGAGGAAACAGATATACAGAGAAAGGTTAAAAAATGTGTTCAAAAGTCCATAATCAGTAAATCACTGAGTCGAAATTTAAACTCAGCCACCTGACTCCAGACTCCACATTATTAATCATCACACTCTATGTAGATCTTGTCAAGTGCGAGTACTTGGATACTTTAATCAGAATATGGAGAGGTCAGCAATCACTATGTGCCAGGAAAACCAGGCAATGCAAAAGGATAAATTTCTGTTCCCATATTTTCTTTAGGCCATTTGACCATCCCCTGTTCAGCCAGTTAGGGATAAAAGAGATGTTTATGACTTCGAGAATGTGCTTTGGCCAAAGGGAGAGCGACAGAGTAACACAGCGAGAGAGAACAGAATAGAAAAAAGAAAATCCTGGGCTTTTGATTTCCAAAAGCTGAGGTTCTGAGACAAATACCATAATTTTTAAAAATACTTGCTAGGATTTTAATATTTTTCCAAATGAGAAGTAAGTAGGGAATAAAAGAATTGGAGAGGGGAGCAATATAAGTATAAATATGAAGTGTGGCTCTAACGTGGAAACTTTGTCTTCCCTGTCTCTTTTTAGGAAAGCTCTCTATACAAGAAAAAAGATAATGGAAGACTGGCATCCCTGTGTGATTTTTATGACACTGTGTCAACCTCCTGAATTTAGTTGCAACCCCAGAGAAAAAGAACATTTCCCTCAGAAGAAAACAGTCCATGCTTTACAAGAGGGTGCTCCCAGCATCTTTCTTTTATCTACCAAATACCGAGGATCCTAATTTGGACTTTGCAATCTCTACCCTTCAAAGAGGTCCTTGCTTTGCCAAAGTCTTTCTTGATTTGAGGCTTTGGGCTTAAAGAATCAGGAAGAATAGAGTTATTTCATATTTTTGGAACACCAAGAAAAAGAATTCTGGAGTCTTCAATAGTATTTTTTAAAATGTCCTTCCTAGGGACACCTGGGTGGCTCAGTTGGTTAAGCGACTGCCTTCGGCTCGGGTCATGATCCCGGAGACCTGGGATGGAGCCCCGCATCAGCTGCCTGCTCGGCAGGAAGCCTGCTTTTCCCTCTCTTACTCCCCTTGCTTGTGTTCCCTCTCTGGCTGTGTTTCTCTCTGTCAAATAAATAAATAAAATCTTAAAAAAAAAAAATGTCCTTCCCACCTTGCATCTCCTAACCAGTATACATATTACAGCTGTCCCTGTGCTCTCTCAAAAGCCTCCTCAAATTCGTCCTGTATCCTTTTTTGTTTTGTTTTTGCTTATTTTACCACTGTATATGAATTGCCTATCATTCATCAAGACTCAGTATAGATAATCTATAAATATTATTTCCACTTTGGAAAGGAGTAAGGAAAGAGAGGAAGGGAAGAAAGAAGTAAACATGCTGGCTGGTTATTTGGTAGCCTATTTCTCTACAGCAAAAAATCATGCAAGAAAAAAAAATCAAAGAAGGCTGTGCCCTCCTAGAGTATGTATTTACAAGAACTCCTTTCTCTGTAACTTGGTCTAAAAATTGAGTAAAGTGTATTAATTCTCACTTTATAGAAGAAGACCATAAAATTTATCATTCAAACTAGAACATATTTAAGAGCAAAAAGATGACTGCTAATACTTTAGTACAGAAAACTATAGCACCCTGATGTTTACAACAGCATTATCAACTATAGCCAAATTATGGAAAGAACCCAAATGTCCATTGACTGATGAATGGATAAAGAAGAGGTGGCATATATATACAACGGAATATTAGTCAGCCATCAGAGTGAAATCTTGCCTTTACAACAACATGGATGGAGCTAGACCATTATTGTGTTAATTGAAGTAAGTCAGAGAAAGACAAAAAGCATGGGATTTCACTTGTATGTGGAATTTAAGAAACAAAACAAATGAACATAGAGGGAGAAAGTGACACAAACCAAGAAACAGACTCTTAATTATAGAAAACAAACTGATGGTAATTGGGGAGGAGGTGGGTGGGAGGATGAGTTAAATGAGTGATGGGTATTAAGGAGGGCAGTTGTGATAAAAACTGAGTATTATAGGCAAGTGATGAATCACTAAATTCTCCACCTGAAACTAATATTGCCTGATATGTTAACCAGATGGAATTTAAATAAACACTTAGGAAAAAAATTTAAGTAAAATTCAAAAAAAAAAAAAAGAAAGTGTATACAAGAAATGCTATAAATGCTTAATAAATATTAAGTAAATAAAAAGTTAAGTGGATAAATGAAGATCAGAAGTTTCTTTCATTACCAAAAGGGAATAATTACATAAGAAGTCTCAAAGTGTCAAATAAGCAGTAAATTTATAGGTGACAGAGATGTCCAAGACCTATTTAATTCATCTTTAAATGATATTTAATCATTCACTTTTTGCTGGCATTAAACAAGTTTGACATTGGTATCCTTAAGGACTGACAGGTAGGTCAGAGGTTTAGCTTTTCTTAAATAAATGAATAAATGAGAAGGAAATACAGTAATAACAAAGAACTGGACACACACACACACACACACACAAATTCTATACACACATACCAAGATTAAGAAAGTAATATTGCCATGGCAACACAGTAATTTATTTTTGTTAATTATGCAAAAATATCAAGTTTTCATTTCTAGATGTGGTCTGCACATAAGGCTATAGTACCCAGATGGCACAGAGGAATTTAAGAATTTAGTCAGAATTGGGGGCGCCTGAGTGGCTTAGTGTCTGACTCTTGATGTCAACTCAGGTCTTGACCTGAGGAAAGTGAGATTGAGCCCCATGTCAGGCTCCACACATAGAGGGAATTGAGATTATTTCCCCTCTCCCTCTGACCCTCCCCTTGCTTGCTCCCTTTCTCTCTTTCTCTCTCCCTCTCTTTCTCTCTCAAATAAATTAGTAATTCTTAAAAAAAAAAAAAAAAAAAAGAATTTAGTCAAAATTGCAGAAAAGGCTGGTGGAGCCAGGCAAAAGAACTTTTAACATAGAGACAATATGTTCTAGTGAACAGAATATCAAGTGGTGTAATTCTAATTCTGGTTCTGCTAGTAGGAGATCATGTGGACTCCTATAATCTTTCTGGAAGACTAAATGTATAAAATAAATGTTTTCACAGTTGACAGTCCATCAGAAACACCAATGGATTTAAAAACCAGGGAGGCCAAAACTCACCCTAAATCTTGGGTTTCTTGTGTTTCAAGAGCTCCAGATGAGAGCCAGGATGGTACAGGCATGAGAACTAGAACTAATGAAGAGGTGTGATCACTTCTCTTACTCAAAATGACCTAGTTTTCCCAGTGGGTTCCAGTACAAACCTCTAAGGTCTCTCCCAAAACAATAGTTTTTATTATTTGGAGCAAAAATAAAGTTAAGTTCCAGCAATCCATGAAAAAATGCAGAAAAATAAATGGAAACAACTTCAGATATTCAGGAAACTTCATCTGTAGCAATAAAATGGCATTAGCACTTTTAAAAAACTTAGGCTGTTAGGGGCGCCTGGGTGGCTCAGTTGGTTAAGCGACTGCCTTCGGCTTAGGTCATGATCCTGGAGTCCCTGGATGGAGTCCCACATGGGGCTCCCTGCTCTGCAGGAAGCCTGCTTCTCCCTCTCTCACTCCCCCTGCTGGTGTTCCCTCTCTCGCTGTGTTTCTCTCTGTCAAATAAATAAAATCTTAAAAAAAAACAAAAAAAAACAACTTAGGCTGTTAATTAAAATGTACATGCTAATAGTTGAATCTTAAACACAACTGCACATCAACTACATGCAAAACCATTCTTTCAGATGTGATGAAATCATAATGGAAGGCATAAAAACATAAGAATAATAGCGGAATTCATGATGTTGTGCACAAGTCAACTGAAACATCTGGTCTACCTCTTCATTTATTTCCCTTCACCTGCCACTATAGAAATCAAAGATATTTAGTCCTTTGAAACACAGATGTGGGTAACTTTTCTGAACTGCAGTCACATAGGGTAAGAGAGGCTATTTTTAGCAAACATCCTCCTAGGAAATTCATATTAATGAACTATGAACAAATAGAAATATGACCATCAGGAAGAGGTCAAAAGTGAATTAGCATAGCAAAAATGTTATTAGCTTTTCTTTATTACAAAAAATAACCACTGATGTAGAATTTATATTAACAGAGATATGACTTTCAAGAAAATTTACAAATTAATTAAATGTTATCAAATTATGAGAAAATGATCAATCTCATGGAAGACAAAAAGAGAGGAACACTTTGAGACTGTTTCTCTTCTGAATACACTATAAGATTGGTTTAAGTATATGCTTTTATTAATTCATAGATTCCTTTATTTAAATAAAAGGATTTGAGCTTACACTAAAATTAAGAAAATAATAAATTGGATTGTGTAATGTGATTTTCAACAAACATGAAACTTCCCTGACATACATGGCATTCAAAAAAATAAGGTGGGAAATGATAATATATGCCAGCGAGCACACTCTATGCTACAGACTTAATGATGAAAGATTTGGTTCATGACTTAAAATAGGAAATAAGAAACTGATCTTGATTACATTAGGAACTCCTTATAATAACACTCATTCTATATGTAAATCATTTGCAAAATGAAGATTATCTATTCAATTCATATAAAACCTTATGCATTTCTCCTTCACTCTGAGTAAAGCATAAGGTAAAAGTTGTAACAATTTGCACTTTTATGCATGTTCTAACTGAAGATTAAGTGTGTTTGACAACTCTAAATATCAGGCTTTCTATAAGGAATACATTCCAGAGAAGGATTAAAAAATAAGGCTAAGTGAGAGAAATTTTCTTTTCATATGCAAAATATATAGTAAATGGTATTGGAATCTCTAAATTAAGCTGTCCATTGAAAACGTATCTAAATATATAGATTTTAGGTACTGAAATAGCTATGTTTAATAGAAGTGAAATATTTTTCCCTCTATCTAATAACGTATAGTGCCCAGTCAAGATAACACCTACTTTTTTTTTCCAAGAAACTTAAATATTTCTAAAGATTATTTATTTGACAAAGAGAGAGATCACAAGTAGGCAGAGAGGCAGGCAGAGAGAGAGGAAGAAGCAGGCTCCCTGCTGAGCAGAGAGACCTATGCAGGCCTTGATTCCAGGACCCTGGGATCATGACCTGAGCTGAAGGCAGAGGCTTAACCCGCTGAGCCACCCAGGTGCCCTAAATATTTCTAAATAAATATACATCATATTTATTTATAATTCTTTAAATTAATGAAGATGTTGCATAAGACATACAGATAAATGATAAACAGATAACTGAAAAAAATATGAAAACTTTAGAAAGCACCTAAATCTTTTTAAATTCCCAGAACTTGCTCTTAGTGGTCTTAAAATAACCAGTTTTGTTGGAGACTTCTGTCCAGTGCATTTTAAAGAACTAGGAAAATTTCATTTTAGTTATGGATACAATTATATGTTTAGTATTTATAGTTACATATATAACTACTATTATAAGATAGCAGTAAGGAAGGAATTATAGTAAATACTGATTTAGCAAAACCTTTATTAATCCTTTTTCTATCTCTGTTGCATTCTTTCTTAGTTTTTCTTTTTGTCTCTTCTTCTCTCCTCTCCTTTCAGTAAACTTGACTGCTACCCTCCAAAGTCTGTAGGGTTGTACTTTCATAACCTCTTGCTAAGCTTCCCAATTACTGAATACACCTTGGAATTCGGGTTCAAGTGTTTTTACTTTGTAATATGCACCTCTACTTGAGCCCAACTGCTTGTACCATCAACCGTAAGAGGATCATAGTTACTTAGGCCTTTCATGACAAAATTTTTCCTGCACATCTAAATCTATTTTCTAAGGAGCCAAGAAGATATATACCTAATTGCTTTTAGCATAAAAATTATTTGAGAGAGATTAGTTTACTTTTATCATTAATATAAAGGCTGAAATTAAAGGAAAAGGAATCTATAAATAGAAGGCTATTAAAAAAGTATAAATGAGACCTTAGTGTCCCAACTACTGATAGCATTTTACAGTGTAAAAGCCTTTGGGATTAGCAATTCACTTGTGATATATGAGTGAAGCCCACGGTAAAATCTCCCTAGACCAAAATACCCAGCTTTCCTTAAAAAGATGTCCTTATGAGAAGGAAAATCTAAGTGAACTTTTTATTACAGAACATATATAATGCTTTGTTTCTCATCATATTCAGATGACCACTATCAGAAAAAAATAGAATTCTACTGCAGGTCTACTCATCCGTAGGGTCTCAGACTTGCTTTATTTTCCAAATTTGATCACACCCCTTCAGGTGACTTCCCTTCCTCTTTATATAGTTTGTACTTTTTTTAAAAAAAGATTTTATTTATTTATTTGACAGAGAGAGAGAGATCACAAGTAGGGAGAGAGAGAATTAGGAAGCATGCTCCCTGCTAAGCAGAAAGCCCAATTCAGGCCTCCATCCCAAGACCCTGAGATAATGACCTGAGCTGAAGGCAGAGATTTTAACCCATTGAGCCACCCAGACAACGCCCTATAGTTTGTACTTTTACTTGTATTTTTTTATTTGCTTAATATTTGTTCTTCTGTTGACCATAAGGAATATATATATATTTTTTAAGATTTATTTTATTTATTTGACAGATAGCATAAGCAGGCAGAGCAGCAGGCAGAGAGAGAGGGAGAAGCAGGCTCCCCACTGAGCAGGGAACCTGACTCCATCCCAGGACCCTGGAATCATGACCTGAGCTGAAGGCAGCCGCTTAACCGACTGAACCAACCAGGTGCTCCCAAGGAATATATTTTTAATTGCCTTTGCACTCTAAAACCAATCATTGTGAATAAGAACTGACAGGGTTTCAATAAATATTTGCTAAAATAATAAATGTTGAATGCAATGAAACTAGTAATAACTAACATTTTTTGAAAGCAAGCATATGCCAGGGACTTCCAAGCACTTTACCCATATTAATGGACTTTCTCCTCTTTCCCACACTGGCAACAGGTGATCTGATAAACACCCATTTTACCAATAAGGAAACAGGGTCAAGTTTAAGTATCTGGGTTTCTGTCACACAGCTTGTAAGTGGCAGAGGTAAGATTTGAGCCCAGGGAAGGAGGGAATCTGCCCCTTGGCTCCTAACTGCTATTTTATGCAATTATTTTTGGATATTAGGAGACATACGACAATTTCCAACAGTTGGAAAATATCTCGTTTTTAAAGGCATGTAATTATACTGAAAGAAAAGTATTTAAATAAATAATCCATGGTTGAATCTTTGCCCACTATCTATTAGGGAAAAGGGAAGTAATAGTTAACATTATTGTGTGCCCAGCATTATGCTCAGTGCTTTATATACATAGATTATCTCATTTAGTCCTCCCTGTGGTGAGGGCCCCACTTGCCAAAGGAACTTGCAGACAGACATTTGATAGAAAATCACTGAATGGAACTGCTTGTTCTACAGAACAAAACCAGGAATAAAGTGAAAGGAGTTCAATGTTCCCATATTGAGGCGTTGAGATCAGCAGGTTAGAGGGAGAAGGACTAGAAAGGGGGTAGGGACACGAGGGGAGAAATGAAACATTTGAACAAGATGAAGTCACTGAAAAAAAAATGAAGGAAAAAAGTAAAGAAGGAAAAGACTGTGGAACATTGCTGATCACTAACCTGAAGCTTTGTGGGTAGTAGACCTCACCAGCAAGAGGTTATTGTTTTTGACCATGGTCTGCATTTCAGTCATGAGAGTGAAAAACAGATCCTGGAGTGAGTATTCTTAATGACAAGAGTCATGGGAAAAAGTCATGTATAAAATATTTGATTTGTTCATTCTGCAAAGAAGATATGTTTTTGAAAAAAAAATCTAATCATTGCTAATTCCGATCCATATGGTGTTTATTTCATTTCTGAGCAAATTTTAGAAAAAAAAAAGTGTTAATCGTTCCAAATGTAGAATAAGATCACTTATTAATCTTGGATGCTTTTGAAAAAAGAAATATCTTTCACTTTCAGTAAAAACGCTGTAACTTACTAAAACAAGATTCTCCTAGAGTTTACTTCCCTTCTCATTTTAGGATGTATATCATAAGCTGGGAATTCAACAATAAAATAACTGCATTCTCCTATTTCATTCTTTTTTTTTTAAAGATTTTATTTCTTTATTTCACAGAGAGAGATCACAAGTAGGCAGAGAGGCAGGCAGAGAGAGAGGAGGAAGCAGTCTCCCTGCTGAGCAGAGAGCCTGATGTGGGTCTCAATCCCAGGACCCTGAGTTCATGACCTGAGCCGAAGACAGAGGCTTTAACCCACTGAGCCACCCAGGCGCCCAATCTCTCCTATTTCATTCTTAACAATATACACCTTAAAATTCCAATTAATATATTTGCATAATGTTTTCTTTGAGACTTAAAAAGAAGACAATGATAAAATAGATGAACTTTTCTCAAACACAGGAAGTGACTCTTACTAAATCAATTTTTTAAAACTTATTTATCAAATATTCAAGAAGTTAACATAGTGTCACTGCAGTGTGTTCAAAGGGTGATTGCATTTTAGATTTGATATCAATAATTAATTTAAAAAACCCCACATATTGTAAATAATAATGTCTTGGTCTTTTAACTGGCTACTTGCTTACAATTTTATACTTGAACAAAATAAACCAAAGAACTTGGGGGGCTCAGTCAGTTGAGTGTTAGACTCTTGATTTTGGCTCAGGTCATGATCTCCAGGTTGTAAGACCTGCCTGCTGTCTGGCTTCTTTCTCTAGGGGGAATCTGCTTTAAGATTCTTTCCCTCTGACCCTCCCCTACCCTACCCTACCCTCCCATGTGCATTCTCTTTCTCTCTCTCTCTAAAACAAAAAATAAAGAAAAAGAAAAGAAAAAAAAAAAAAAAAAAAAAAAAAAAAAAAAAAAAAGAAACCAAAAGTAACAGGGCAATGAAAAGAAGGCTATATTTTGTTGAAAAGAAATAATACAATGATAAGAATTTACTTATTGTGCTTAAGAAATTACAGAACACTCTTTAAAGTATTTTAGATTAAAACATTAAACAAAATCATTTACTTACTCAAAGAAAATTACACAGTCATTAATATTATAAATCCCATTTTACAGATGAGAACGCTAAGGAGTAGAGTGGCTAGGAATCCACTAACTAGTCCATGTTTCATGAGCTAGGGAGTGTCACCATTAGGATTTTTTTTTTTTGGCTGTTTTTCAATAATAGTTTGTTTTAATTTTTCATTGTTCCAAGATTCATTGTTTGTGCCCCACACTCAGTGCTCCATGCAATACGTGCCCTCAGTACCCACCACCAGGCTCTCCCATGCCCCCACCCCCTCCCTTCCAAAACCTTCAGTTTGTTTCTGAGTCCAAAGTCTCTCATGCTTCCTCTCCCTCTCTGATTTACCCCACTTCCCATTTCCTTTCCTTCTCCTACTATCCTCCATGTTACTCCTTATGTTCCACAAGTAAGTGAAACTATGTGATACTTGACTTTCTCTACTTGGCTTAATTCACTCAGCATAATCTCCAATCCCGTCCGTGTTGTTATAAAAGTTGGGTATCCATCCTTTCTGATGGAGGCGTAGTATTCCATTGTATATATGGACCACATCTTTTTTTTACATTCATCTGTTGAAGGGCACCTTGGCTCTTTCCACAGTTTGGTGATTGTGGCCATTGCTGCAGTGAACATTGGGGAACATATGGCCCTTCTTTTCACTACATCTGTATCTTTGGGGTAAACACCCAGTAGTGCAATTGCAGGGTCATAGGGTAGCTCTATTTTTAATTTTTTAAGGAATCTCCACACTGTTTTCCAAAGCGGCTGCAACAACTTGCATTCCCACCAACAGTGTAAGAGGGTTCCCCTTTCTCCGCAGCCTCTCCAACACTTGTTGTTTCCTTTCCTGTTAATTTTGGCCATTCTGACTGGTGTAAGGTGGTATCTCAATGTGATTTGAATTTCCCTGATAGCTAGTGATGACGAACATTTTTTCATGTGTCTGTTAGCCATTTGTATGTCTTCTATGGAGAAGTGCCTTTTCATGTCTCCTGCTGAGGGAGGAGATTTCTCTACATCTTTGCCAACACTTGCTATTGTCTGTTCAAATTCCAGCCATCCTCAGAGGTGTGAGGTATAGATCACTGTAGTTTTTTTTTTTTTTTATTGTTACTAAAATTTTTTTTCCAGTGTTTCAATATTCATTCCCCATTCCCCACACCCAGTGCTTCACGCTTTAGGTGTCCCCAGTACCCACCACCAGGCTCTCCCATCCCTCCACCCCCCTCCCTCCAAGTCCCTCAGTTTGTTTCTGTGTTCAAAGTCTCTGTTGTTTTGTTTCCCTCCCTAGATTACCCTAGTTCCCATTTGCTTTCCTTCCGCCACTGTCCTCCAGTTTGCCCCTCATGCACTGCAAGTAAGTGAAACCATGCGATACTTGACTTTCTCTGCTTGGCTTATTTCACTCAGCATAATCTCTTCCAGTCCAGTCCATGTTGCTACAAAAGTTGGGTATTCATCCTTTCTGACAGAGGCATAGTATTCCATTGTATATATGTACCACATCTTCTTTATCCATTCATCTGTTGATGGGCACCTTGGCTCTTTCCACAGTTTGGCGATTGTGGCCATTGCTGCGATGAACATTGG
>PITA01013138.1:0-29117 GCA_004023965.1 Spilogale gracilis
GAGGGAATTGAAGATCAAGTGAGTAGGGCTAGCAGTGGACAGAGAGAGAAGGGAACATCTGGATTTTTTTTTGAGCTAAGCACAGATTCACATGTAAGTTATAAAATTATCACCACCAGGGTATGGATGTTGATAAAAATCCACGAATCCTATTCAGACTTGCCCAGTGTTGCATGTACTCACACATGTGTATGCATGTGTGCGTGTGTGTGTGCGTGTGCGTGCGTGTGTGCGTGTGTGTGTGCATGTCTGTGTGAACTCTGATACCAGGCAGCTTCATGCCTCCATCACCTCAGTCAAGGTGCTGAACCATTCCAGCACCATAAGGATTCTTCCCACCCTACCTCTGCCCCATCCCTAAGCCCCAGAAACCATTTACCTGTCCTCTGTTTACTCAGTGTTTTCATTTCAAAATGCTACATAAATGGATTCACGCAGTAGGTAACCTTTGGAGGTTTTTTTTTTTTTTTACTTTTTTTTTTTCCATTTCTCTTAATTCCTGGAGATGCATCCAGCTTGTCTATATCAGGAGTCCATTCCTCTTTTCTGCTGGGCGGTATCCCATGGCTTGGGTCTATCACGTGCCACGGGCCTAGACGGACGACATTTTTGGTTATTATAAGTAAAGGTGCCATGAACACTCGTGAACAGGCTTTTGTGTGAACACAACTGTCCATCTCTTGGGGATGAACGCCCGAGAGCGCGAGTGGCCTCCATTTTCTTGTCTTCAAAATAGCCTAGATGATGGCCACATTCTCTTTAACCTCTCACATTGTGCCTCTGGCCAGTGGAAGAGGAAGAAGCTGCCACAGTCCACACAAGGATGAGCCCATGACCAGGGCCTCATTAATGGATTTCTGACCAGCTGGGAAGGACTGTCCCCCTTCCTGGGTCCTCATCAGCCTGGCTTGAGCACCTGCTCCCGGCACAGCCCTGTGTCAGACACCAAAGATAAAAATAAACATAAGCCAGACTCGGGCTCTCAGGAGCTCCACATCAAACGAGAAATCCTCCCTGAATTTCATGTGCTGGGTATGGTTCTGTAAATACATTGCAAACTGTATTTATCCTGTGTGGGAAATGATTAAACAGTGTTGTGCATTTGATATGACAATCTGTCGCTTAATAGAGCCCAGGGTAAGATAAGATTAAAAGAAGTGCCATGAAGGAGAACAGGAGAATCGTTCATCTCTAGAACGTAATGAAGACAGACCCCAGCTACGAGAAGGGTCTGGCTCTAAGTGGTGCAATCAAATTATATAAGGCTATCATGAGCTTGACACAATTGGATTTCCATATGCAGCTCTCAACACCAGCCCTCACCCAAGGCAAAAGCAGCCTCAACCTCAAATGAGGAATGTGCTTGAATGTAGACATGTCACCGTGCCTGGGCCGGGATGAAGGTTCTTGGCTTAGACCGAAGAGGACTTAACAGGCCTTCCCAGCCAGCCTTTCTCTGCTGGATTCCCCTTTCTGCTCTCACCGTCCAGAGAAGCCCTGTTCCTCTGGATTCCCAGGCAGACCTGCCAGACCCAAGAGGAAAGGGATTTGAGCCATCCCTGTGGGGACACACAGGCCACCGGAAACCAGAGACCTAGAGTGTCCTTCGTGCTTCCATTGACAGCCTCGGCCTGACTCCCTGGCCTCTTTTTAGCACACACACCAGCCCAGCAGGACCTTCGGAAGGGACACTTCGCCGTGCTGGCCAGAGGTAGAGAAGTGGAAATTGCCACAATTTTCCAAGGCCTCTTGTGCTGCTCAGAGTCCGTGGCGAAGTGACAGAGAGCTTTCACAGAGACAGGGGAGCGGCACACTGTGAGTCACTGTGGGCTCCTCTACTTCCAGTGGCCAGGAACTCGAGCTGGCTCTAGGACCCCAGACTCTGGCTGCATTTTTGTAAACCAGAGGAAACCTTCTCCCAAAGACGTTTTCCTCTTGTGCTCCCACTCCCTGTGGTTGAGCTGTCATCACGGTGACACTGATCATGGCTATTAGGAAGGAGAGGAGCAGCCAGTGTGGACAGTGGGTCTGGGCCCACAACCCAACCCCACCCCCCCCCTTGCCTTGCGACACCACCACGCGGCGCTCCTATAGGGGATCTGCTGGGGGTCGTGGTTCCCAGGCTGGGACCAGGGAGGTTTCCCGTTGTCCTAAAAGCCACAGTGGTATGTGAAGATGTGTTCTGTCTTCCCCTCTCACACACACACGGCAGGCCACTGCGTCACCCACGCGTGCACCTGCTCTCATTCCCACAGGCAGGCGTGACGAGCCCAGACACGTATTGGCCCCTCCAGGCATGCATCCACTCCCCAAAACTGACATACAATTTTCAAGACAGTTATTGATTTAAAAATGACTAGGCCAAGGGGATACATCCGTGCACAGAATGCAAACTCCTGCCCTCAAGGAATTTACGGTCTGGGAGGCAATAGCGAGGGAAATGCCGACACCGTATGCTCCCTTAGTGCTAAGGGCAAAATAGAAAGAAGGGAAGAAGTGAAGATGTGTTGAAGGGCACAGATGCACACTCCTTATCTCCTAATTAACTGATGTTCGGGCACTTGCTAGATACAGGGAACAGCTCTGGGCCCTTGGGGAGCATCGGGAGAGCTCTCACACACACTCCTTTCTAGAACTGGCAGTCCAGTTAGAGATGAGAAATACTCTAGTACGATACCCAGTACCCAGTCGGTAAAGCTCATGCAGCTTTGGGAGGAGGGAGGGCTTTGAGGAGGGGGATTTCGGGTGCCGGGATTGTACCAGAGTGGGAGAGATGAGTGAGACCCCCAGGACCTCTGACGAGGACCAGGCTGCCCCGAGTGGGAATGCTGAGCCTCGGACCCAGTGCCAGGGTCTGCCAACAGAGATCCGTGTGGCTGGGAAGAAGCCACTTCCTCCCCTTCCTCCGGCACGCCCTGGGAACGCTGCTGCCGAGCTGGGACAACCTGCTGTCACTTACTTTGCCAGGCTTGCTGTCTGGTCTCTCCGGCTCGCTCACTCTTTTTCCCTCTGCCGACCGCAGAAGGCCCGCCTTGCCAGGATCCGTGTGGCCAAGACGGGCAGCTCAAATGCCTACCTGCACAGCAAGCGCAACGGACTCCTCACCGAGGCACTGGAGCTGATGGTAGGTGCCACAGGGCCTGGGCTAAGGACCGGGAGGTGGGATGGGCTTCTTTTGTCTTCCCAGGGCACCAAGCACCCCCAAAGCCCCAGCGTGAACCCCTAAGAAGGACATCTCTCCAGATGACCTCCAGGGAGCTCTTTGCAGACCTCTCCCACAGGATTATCACCGCTACCCCCGACCCAGCTGTAGACCCAGGGCCCACAGCCCGAGAGCGAGCAGATGAAATGTGGTTCATCCCGATTTTTCTGGTGCCCTCCCACCTCCTGCGGAGAAATGAAGGACATGGAGAAGACGGGAGGAGCCGCCAGTGTGAGCCTCAGCCTCTCTTCTTTCCTGGTTAGGGAACCCCGGAGGAGGAGCGCATGGGCAAGAGCACGTCACTCATTGAGAGCCAGCACCACCACCTCCTGCACTGCCTGGAGAAAACCACTGTGAGTCCCGGCCCACTGTGCTCCTTCTCGTCCCCAACCCCTGCCCTCCTTTCTGAGGGCCAGAGCTTGCAGAGCGAGAACTCTGGGCCCTCACTCTCCCCTGGGCCCAGGCTGCGGACGTCAGAGTCTACCCCTTTTGGATCCAAAGAGTAGCGGACCAGGTCTCTATGAACCCTCGGGAAGAAGACCCCAAGGTGGGGGGCGCGGTCTCCAGGGTGGGAGGCCAGCTCCGTCCTGCAGCAGCAAAGAAGGTCACTGCTCCCAGCCTTTCTGCTCACCCCCTGCGGCCCCTCCAGCCCGTTTCCATGCTTCCTGAGAGCTGAGGGCTCTGTCTCTCCGTTTCTCAGTCCAGATGGGTATCACTCTTTAAAACCCGGGATGAATTTATCCTAGATTACTACAGGACAGTGGAGAAGGGCCTCAGTTTTTGTCCTGTCCCCGGGACTAGGAAGATGCGATGTGTGAGTCCCTTGGTCTCCCTACATCACTCCTTAAAGGACAGTGAATGAAGGAGGCGGTGCCCCCATTTCTCTAGCCAGGGATTGCATCAGTACCGCTCCCTTGTAGTCACTCTGTAGGGCCCAGGGAGGTCAGATGCTTCAAGAACTATTATTAAAATAGAGCCATGGTTTAGGATGCTATATATGGAATGTGGCATGTTGCCTGTGCCCCACAAACAGACTGAAAGGAAGGGCAGTGGGGCCAACCCTGGACCCTTGGCAAAAAGCACAAGGAACAGTAGGGAAGAGGAGATGCCAGCATGGACAACCCAAGAGAGACAGAGTGCAACCCTTCCCTCTTCCTTTCTAGGCCCACCCTCCCCAAAGAGCCCATGGCCAGGGCTTCTACTTCTGCATGTCCCATATCCTGGGCTCTAGATGCAGGGCAAATAGACATCACATGACTCTTCCTATGAGCCAAGTGTGGAATACTGTGGATAGCGCTTGAACCCAAAGAGAGCTTCCCAAATGGGGAAGTACTTTGAGAATCCTAGTTTCCAGGATTTATCAAATATGCCTTATTGTCAAGAACTATATATGTGTATCTAGAACCTTCTGTCAGAGACTCAGAGCTTGCCAACGGGATAGGCCCAGACCCAACTGCCCTTTCCAAGTTGCATGTGTTGGGTGGAATGTGTCAACTGAAAGGATCTGGGTAAAAATGTTTGGTTTTGAGGGGATGGAATGTTGGCATTGAAGAACGGAGACTTTGGAGATGGAGGGATGGAATGCTGGCATTGCAGGGGTGGAATGCTGAATTTACCAGAGTGAATGTCAGATTGTGGGGCCCAGGGGTGTGGCGCTGGGGTGAAAGAGATGGAATGCTGGGCTTCGGGGGAGGAATGTTGGGCTAGAAGAAGCAGAACGTTGGGATGGAAGGAAGGAATGTGGGGTTTGGAGCCAAGGGGTGGAATGTCGGGACAAAGGAGGGAGAATGCCGGGGAGCAAGGGTGGAATGCCGAGATGGAGGGACTGAATGTCAGAACTGAGCTTGGGAATGCTGGAATGTACAATGAATGGTGTTTCTGTCTTCTGTTGGCATGTTGTCCCGTAGGGGTTGTCCTATCTTGTGGATGATCCCCTGTTAGCTGTACGAACCTCCACCGTCAAGGTATCACTTTTTTAAAAATTCAATTGATGTTTTTCTCTCTGATTCTTCTGAGTCTGTGGATGCTCCTCTTTTCTCCCCTAGTCTGGTTCTCTGCATGTGCTGATTCTTCTGGAGCTTTTCCTACCTCTGCTGCCACCGCCAGTAGCCGCTCAGGCCCTCGGGTGTTGGTGCCTAACTGCCCGGCTGCTTCTCTGCTTCCCTCCTTTGACCTCCGCGAGGGCTTGGAGAGGGCAGCAGAATGTGGCAGCTGTGTTCATGCCTATGAGCGTCCCTGGGCCCTTCCCTGGCTCCGCAGGGACCGCTGGTACTGGCCACCTGGGATGGTCTCTCTCTGTACTCTCTTCTCATGCTACTGCTCTCCAGACTGGTGCCTCAGCCAGACCATTAACACCATAGATTTTTAGTCCCCTTGACCAAATGACCAAACACCCATTTTTTTTTTCCTTTCCTTTTTTTTTCCCCCCGGCTATTCCGGGTTCCACGCCAGGAGGCTGTTAGCTTCCCTTCCCCTGCTTATATTTGACTTAGGGAATGCTGTGCCCCCAGAAACATTAGGGATCCATATCCCATAATCAGGTGTGTGTGTGTGTGGGGAAACACAATAATTAAAAGAAATCAAAACCCTGACAGTTTGACCCCCTTAGCCTTCAAGAGCAAAGCTCCCCCGGTTGCATGAATAATCCAGTGCCCTTAAAAGCTTCTATCTCACACGTACCCAGGATTCATAAAGATCTTACCCATAAATCTAAGCCAGCATTCAAGACAGCCTAGCACACCCACTCCCCAAGGTCAACAACTCCTTACCTGCCGCCTCCAGGAGATCTTGTGCAAAGTAAGTCAAGTCTGCCCTAGCTCTGAGGATGCCACTCAGTCCCTCTGGGTCCTCTGTATCCTGTTGGCTCAAAGCTGGAGATGTGAGTGTATGTCCCATCATGATTTACTGGCCGCTGTCCCCACCCTTCAACCTGATGGCCAGGCCTGCCAAGAGGAATCTTTTTCTTTCTGCATTTGATGCCCATGGGACATCACCCCTCCCGAATGCTTATCCGTGCTCCAGGCAGCTGGGAGCCCTCCTCGCCAGGCCCAGACAGATTTAGGCAGCCACACGGTGCATGGGGGCTCGTCCCCCTCCTGCCCATCCCTTTCCCTACTTCTTCTCCTTCTGCTTCCCACAGAATCATGAGTTCATAGATGAGCAGATGTTTGAGCAGAACTGCATGGAGAGCTCGATGCAGAACTACCCGTCCACGAGAAGCCCCTCGCTGTCCAGTCACCCGGGCCTCACTACCACCTGCTGCTCCCGTCGTAGTAAGAAGACCACGCACCTGCCCAACTCCAACCTGCCGGCCACTCGCCTACGCAGCATGCAAGAGCTCAGCACGATCCACATCCAGGGCAGTGAGCAGCCCTCCCTCACTACCAGGTGGGTGCCTTCCGTCCCATCCCTCCCTGATGCTAAGCAAACAGGTTCTACCTAGGAGAGCCTTGAACCCTCCCTCCCCTTAGGTAATACACAAGCCCCCTCCCCCTTCCTGACCCTTGCAAGTTAACCCAAAAGCCCTTCCTTTGCTTGGGAAGGTAATATAGCAGGATTTTTTTTTTAATTTTTTAAAAAGAATTTATTTATTTGACAGAGAGAAACACAGCTAGAGAGGGAACACAAGCAGGGGGAGTGACAGAGGGAAAAGCAGGCCTCCTGCCGAGCAGGGAGCCCCATGGGGGGCTTGAACCCCGGACTTGGGGATCATGACCTGAGCCAAAGGGAGACGCTTAAGGAGCAGGTTTTGGCCCAATGTGGGGTTAGAGATCAGAAACAACTGAGAAAACAAAACGAAACAAAGAAAAAACCTCCTCCAGTGCAAAGAATGGATGGTTTCCCCAGGGAAACAACTTTCACAGTTGTGTTAGATGCGGCTTCTCCCAGGTTGACTTTGAACCACAGACTGACTTTGTCCCTCCCTTCTCTCCCCACTCCCTCCAGTGAGTTGCCAGGAACTCAGGGAAAACAAAAGTCAAATGCCACAAAGGATGGGTAAATGGTCTGTGGCAGGGAGAAAAATGTATACTCTGAATTCCAAAGCCCAGGATACGTGACTTTGCAATTGTTAGAAATAATAATTAGAATGGATAGCGACAGCCTGATTACCCAAAACAGAGGGATGGCGGAGCTTCCTCCTAGTTACGGTGAGCTAGCCCTGTGAGGATCAAGGAGGCTTCCGGACACTAGCAAGAAGCACCGTCACCAACTCACTATTTTTTTTATCCCAGTCGCTCCAGCCTTAATTTGAAAGCAGACGACGGACTGAGACCAAACTGCAAAACATCCCAGATCACCACGGCCATCATCAGCATCCCCACCCCCCCAGCGCTAACCCCAGAGGGGGAAAGTCGGCCACCCCCTGCCAGCCCCGGCCCCAACACGAACATTCCTTCCATAGCCAGCAATGTCGTCAAAGTCTCCGCCTTGTAAACCCGCTGGACAGAGGGCCGGTGCGGGGGGATGGGAGTGAAGGGGGCAGGCATGTGGGTGGGTGGCCTCGGGACCACTCCCTCCCCCGCTCCCCCCCCGCTCTTTCTGCCTGCCCCGCTGCACCCCTAGCACAGAAACTTGTGCCTGGAAGGAAAAGGAGGCAGCAAGGGGATCCCTGAGGTTCACCGCTGGCGTGGGCGTGGCGTGGGGCGTGGCGGTGGGCCAGAGGCGGGGAGGGGCAGGAATGGGATGGCTGGGGAGGGGTGGTGGAGAGGCTGCGCGCCAGGACCGGGCCTGGAGGGGAGAGCCTCAGACCTGATGACCGTTGTTTCTGGAGACCCAGGTAAGGAAAATACAAGACCAAGAGCAGCACGGAGGCCGAGTTGTCACATGCAAAACAGGAAGAAAATATAACACTGTGTATTTAAGCACCTTTTTCAAGGCTCTTAATGGATAATATTTATTCATGGGAAAAGGTGGAAAACAAAACACCAACGGATTTTTGTGAAATATTTTTCTCCATGGACCCAATACCTTTGAACCAAAACAATGCATTTTGTGAGGTTTTTTTTTTTCCCTCCTTTTATAGCAGAAGCTTTTAGGCTAAGAAGTCAGTTACTGCTGAGTTCTCTCTCCACTCCCCCAGGTGGGTGAGGTCAACTGAGCCTGGGCGCCCCCCTGCCCAGCTGACCTGCACAGAGTTGCCTAATGACCACACAGCAACACTTACCCTCTGTCTGTCCTTTGTCTCTGTCCTTCTCTGCTTCACCCCTCTGGCTGTTCTTCTCTGTGTCCAGCCATCTGTCTCTCACGGACCCCAGTGATCCTGAGACATATTAGTAAAGCCATCTCTACTTCCGAGCACCTGTAGACTCATACCTGGGAGTTATAACTATGTGATTGCAGCTGTGGAAGAGAAAAGAATAAAGCCACAAGGGAAGAGGTTACGGATGAGGGAAGTCCACTTTGTAGGAAAAAGTGCTTCGCTTGGGATCGGAAACAGTGGTGTTTGCAGTTTCCACTTCTGCGGGGGAAAGGGAATGACCCGATTTTTCACACTGGGATCTTGACACAGGAAATAGCCAAGACCTATGGTCTGGTTTGGGCCAGTCAAGAGAGAAGAGAGGAGCCCAGGGCTCACAGCTGTAGTCGGCCCCTGGAACACCTTGCTTTGTACCCTTCTTTTAGGACCCATCATAAAGCCCATCCGGAATCCAGCCAGGAGGCCCCATAAGCAGTTTCTTGCAGAAAGGGAAGGCTTCCCACTTACCTTGTGACTAAGGTAACTCCCATCCAGAGGCTGCGAAAGATGTAAGCCTGTGTGCTTCATGAAGGATGCTTCAAAGTGTGAAAACAAGTGAACGATTCTAGATGATTCTTCCTGGCCTGAAACACAGTTGAGGTCTGAAGGGTCTTCGGGCCTGATGTCCTGGAAGGTAACTGAAGTGGGGGCGAAGCCTGATCACCGCCCTGCAAGGGAGGCAGTGAATGTTACTTCTGGAGGGCCCGTTCAACGGGCTTGCAACCTGGTGGGACTGGGAAAGCGTTTCTGGAATCCTGCCATTTTCCACTGCTTATAGGAGGGCAGGTGGGCCTAGTGACAACCCTCCCTAGTTGCAGTCTCTCTAGTCTGGGCTCGGAGATACAGAAGCCCCTTATCCATTTCACAGGTTGGTGAGCACAGGTTTCACTGGGCCAAGGACCTCTCTGCCCACCACAGCCATCTAGACAAGGTTCACTAGCTGGGAACCTATGAAATGCCTTCTGTGCGTTTCCCTGTGACCCCAGCTCTATTGGTCCTGTGGAAGGGAAAGGTCAATGGGTTCTGAGGTGGCCTCTAAGCAGAAGGTGGCCAGAAGGACAGAGGAGAGGGAGCCTTTGACCTTTTTCTCATGCTATCCTCGCTGACCGCTGAGTCCTTTCTCTGGGTCTGGCCTCAAGGATTTCCCCCAATGAGGGGGAAACTACACCATGAGAATGGGGCACTTTTGGCCTTCTGAGCCTGCAGTCTAAGTAGACGGAAAAGCTTTACAACTTCGGAGGAATATACATGTACACACCCACCCCCTCCCCCACACACCCCCACCAACCTAAACACACCTGAGAATAAGGACTTAAATCATTCACTTCATACATATATCCCATTAAGGAAGGCAAAAGACTGGGCTGGACTCATGTAGAGGTCCGGGAAAGGACTAGAAGTGAAATTTTTCCTTTGAAAGAATGGTAATGGAACAAAGTTAGGAGTAGAGTAGTATCTAAGTTTACATCATGAAAATTGAGTGGGGTAAGAGATAAGGAGGGAAACAGGAGCATGATTGCATACACATACAAACTGCCCGTGTTTAAGGACAGTTCACCACAGGACTAGAATAATGACAATATCCCACCCAGGATGTTTGATAGCGTACCGAGGAAGCATTTTAACACTTCCCACAAAAATTAATGAACAGATTTTTAAAATCATGTCTCAATTTCTCACTTTTTGACCCTAATGAACTGTTTTGCGTTCTTCAACTTCACTTCTAAATCCCTCGTTATGCCAGCTCCTAAAAGACTTTAGACTGTCCCCTTCATCCCTATCCCCCAGTGTAGACTTAGCTGAGGATAAGAGACCCAGCTCAACTCTGGTCCAAGGGATGTCAACCCAGGGAAGTGGCACATCTACACACCAGAATACAGCAAGACGACGCTGCTAGAAGACTTTTGTAGGTCAACCAAAAGACCCAAGTGTGCTGAATCGGTTTGATAAATCTAATTCATCGGCCAGTGACTGAAGAACCAGTATATGAGGGTTTTCTGGAGGCATTGGCTTTCAGGGGAAATGACTTTGGAGCTTTCAAAGTTCCCGAACCACTTCAGCATGGTAGAAGATTCCCAAAACCACTTACCCCATTTGATGCCACTCAGCATTAGAGAGCATTAAAAAGATAATTATAGACTATATTCAAATGAATGGAAACTTAGAAAATATAAAGAATATATCAGAACCAGAAGGGAATAAGGAATATCTCATTGATTTTTCAGTATAGAAGGCTGGGAACCAGAGAAATGAAGTGACTTGTCCAGGTCATGCAGTCATTAACGTACTAGCTGGGACCAGAACACAAGGCCCTTGGCTGTTAGTCTCATGCTCGTTCCACTCCACTTGCTGCCTCTCGGAGGAATGACACTCTGGAGAAGACCCATCAAAGAATACATGCTGTAACTACAGACAGTCTTATGTAAATTCAATATGACCTGGACACAGCCCTTGGGAACCATTTCATTGTACCAATATAAACCATCCTTTTGAAACCACCATTCCCTGGGTAGAACCAGCGATGGACTATCAATTCAATCAAAAAAAAAAAAAAAAAAGGTGAACAAGTGAACAGTTTTCATTCAGTCGAATGCTACCTGTTCTCAGTGAAGAGAGGGCTAAAACATTTCAAGGCGTACTTTATTGAGTCCTTTTGATGCTTACTACAACCTCTGATGGCAGTAGGTCAAGTGACTAAGTCCTTGATTCACAGAGAAGGGAAAAAGGGAAGAAGAAGCTGACTGACTTCTCCAAGTTCATAGAGCATGTTAGTGGCAAAACTTATTGTAATCCAGGGCTTAGACATCTCACCCTAAGATTTTTCTGCTACATAATGTTGCATTACTCTGGGGTATGCTTCTACTTTTAATACTTGGATTTCCAGGGTAGTGATTAGGGGGAGGAAGCATTCTATCAGAAGCACTGTGAACCAGGGCCTCCAGAAGCCGACTGTACTATTTCGCCTTCATCCCCTATTCTCTTAACATGTCAAGTTCAGGACTAACTGTGCAGAAGTCTGTTTGAAAAACCAGGTGTTCTCAATGACAGTTGAACAGATTAGTCTACAATCACAGAGGAGTTTAAGGTCAACAATTAGAAAAGTGAAACTAAGAAACAAAGAATTTGGACAGAAATTAAAGTGGACAGTTTAATGCTGGTCCATGATTAACGAGAGTCAACTTGTGGATGTGCTGAGTTTTCAGATTACGATTCCTGCAGTTCAGGATCGGGTCACATATTTGTCAGAATATAGATGGGAAAAGTGTACACCAAAACTTTTACCTAGATTTTTTTCCTCGTCTTCTTAACTTTGCCGAGGTAGTGGTTGAAACGGAGCTAAACCTAGACTCTGAGGTTATTAATGAAGTCCAGTGGTCCCGGCTCCCTCACCTTCAATCATCAGGTCACTACAAGACAGAAAGATCCCAGTGCTGTTACCTAAGGCAATATTAGGTTCCCTTCTAAACTAGTTGGCATGGTAACCATGACAAACTGGAACCTGGAAGGTTTTTATTTTCCCTTTCTGATTTCCTTATGAAATCTCATCATTTGCAAAGCTTTAAAATGACTGAAGGAAAAGCATTTTTATGACCCGTGACCCTCGGAGCCCAAAGAGCAACATGAAGAGAAAGTGGCTATCAGAAAAAGAAACAGCTTTAAAGGGGTTCCTTTTGAGTCTTGTTCTCTTTTCAGAATGTTCTACGTTTTTCTCATCAAATGTGGGAATGACATTTATCTTAGCAGGTTACTTAACTACACTGGATGATGTACACTCCAAACCAGTGTAGGGCACTGACCCAAGTCCTGGGGGGCTCCTTGGACCAATAGACTATTTTACAAACCTGGGAGGTGGGAGGGATGGTATATTTTTGATAATCAGACATTCCAATGTAATGTTTTCCTTAGAGGTCACCCCCCTCCGTTAATGTTATCGTGAAAAACATCAAGTGTGTTCTTTTCTATTTTCGTATAATAAATGGGCTTTGCTTACCAACATCTCAATGGCAAAGAAGAAATACTGTACAAAACTGCAGGAAGATAAACATGTGAAAACTTTCTATGGAAAAAAAAAAACCCTTGAGTTTCCCGTCGTCTTCTTTTGAAACTGTAGTGCATATGTTAAAACGTATTATTATTTACAGTACTGAGTCATGTGCCACTGCTGTACCTGATGTATCCGATCTGGATTAAACAGACTGTGTGCCACAAACCCTTAAGTGATCATGAATGGTTCTTTTCATACCATCTCTCCTGCGAGCCACTAGAAGTTGAACAACACAGAGGGCTTTTCTGTCTTGCCAGAGAGAAGGGACAGCAGCTACACAGGGTGCTGACTGGGCGGTCTTATCTTTCCTCCCCACTCCCCTCCCCTGCCCTGCCCCTCCGTGCAAGCAGCCCCTCTACCGCGGGGACCATGGTTCTTGGCCGCTTGTGTGCTTTAGTCAGGGATGTCCACAAGCACAGTGTTGCTTTATCAACAGCCCCGTATCACTGAACAAAAATCTGCCTTTACAGATCAGTACTGGTTCTGCTGAGAATACGGAATCTTTTCTCCTGCATCCAAACCAGGGTCTGAAACAAGAAAGAAACCCCAAAATGAAATGCTATGCAGACTATGGTAGGAAGCTCTAGAATTGGGTGATGGAGGCTCTCATTTAGGTTCTCTCGCTTCCTTGCATGACCTCCCATCAGGCACTTTTCTCCCGGCTTCCGTGTGTTTCATCTTAAGAATGGGGGTACTGTATTAGATATCTTGAAGACCTGCTTTAACCTTACTAATTCTGACTTAAGGTAGTGAGAACAACGGGCATTTTCATATTCCACCAAAATGTGAACAACACCCATTCCCAACAATGGGAATCCTTTTAATTTCCCCACAGCCACATCCCAATCAATAAAAACCATAACATGGGGCACCTGGGTGGCTCAGTGGTTAAGCCTCTGCCTTCAGCTCAGGTCATGATCCCGGAGTCCCGGGATCAAGCCCCACATGGGGCTGCCTGCTTGGCGGGAAGCCTGCTTCTCCCTCTCACTCCCGCTGCTTGTGTTCCCTCTCTGGCTGTGTTTCTCTCTGTCAAATAAAATAAATAAAATCTTAAAAAAAAACAGAAAAAAAAAAAACCCATAACATAACTGGAACATCAAGGCCAATCCATGGTGCTCAAAAACCTTAATGAAATTCAGGTGCTGTATCCTCATCACCCACTAGGTGTCACTACGGAGCCACAGCTCACATAATCTGGAGCCCAGAAGCTGGAAACCAGATGTGCCCTGAGCAATAATGCAGGTTTGTTTTCACTGAAAAGCACTCATGTTAACTGGGACATATGTGCTTGTTCACAGAGGCACAAAGCCACATTCTGCCAAAACAAGAGAATAACCTGGTGATGGATCCAGTTCCAATCGTCAGCTGCAACTATCAAAACTACCCTCTTAAAGATGAACAGATTTAGGGGAAGGGGGAAAAAAATCCTAAAACTTCAAACTACTCCCTTGTTTCATACAATTTGATCTTCATGTAGTATAATTGCTGTTCAATTGCTGTAGTATTCAGGCATTTAGTATTTAAACCACGTGTTTTTAAGAGGTTAAGTATTACTGTAAGACTTAAGCTAATTCAGAAAATGTTACTTTATTACCCCAAATACTAATGTCTCCTAAATCGGAATCATCCACAGCTGCAGGTCTCCTCAAGATTTCTCTAAATGTTAATACTGCTGGCCTAATTTAGGTTAAAGCTTGACTTGAACAGTTGTGCTCGGTATAGTTCAGCACTCCAGAATTCAGACGTTAAACCAGTTCACGCTGGCTTTCATCCAAATTACCTGAATTTATGAAGGCTATGTTCATGACATGATTCTTCTTTTCCTTAACTGTATTTTCTCTTATTAGTCAGATATTAAGTCTTAGAAACTGGAAGGGAGCCTAAAAATCTATTCTAAGTCCCTCATTTAATTGATGAGAAAACTAGACCCAAAGAGGTTGTGTGACAGGTAGAAGATAAAGGAGAGGACAGCAGTGTCCACCAGGACAGATGCTCTTTCGACTACACCACAAAGCACTCACAAGGGAATTTACCTAAAACCTGTCTCTGGTTCCTAACAGATGACAGAGACATGCACCTCGACTGCCAATCTCAACAAAGACATCTTCCAGATAATCATGCAAAATAGCCGCAGGTTCCTTCCACAGCCACCCTTCTTTGGGATGGGAATGGCTGAAATTTTCCAAGGAAATGCTTATGGAAAATGAAGCAATCATTATTTTCCTACGATACGTATCCTCACTTCCAGCTTATTTTTCTATTAAAAAAAAAAAAAAGCAAACACAATATGACAAACCTAAAGAGAGAACCCAATTAATTTCAAGACTGATGGGTAACCTCATCTCTAATTAAGATGCAGCAGTATCCTAATTAAAATCCCCTAGCAATGACAGACTGTGAACTTGGCTGTACTGTGGGGGAAAGGGTAGAAGAAAAGAGGTAAGTTCAATTATACAGCAATGACGGGATCTCACTAAAATGTGTGTAATTAAAGTCTCTACCTCTTAATGACATGCTGGACCTAATTACGGATTTGCTATTTACAGTGTTAATTTAATTCATTCAAACTTGGCAATCATGTATAGTATGGAAACGTCTAAGTAAAGCCTACAACTGCCCAACCTGGATGACAGGAACCCAAGTTAAACCAGGGAAGCGGTGTGTGCGTGTTGGGCAGTAAATGACAATGGCTGGGGCGGTTTGTGGACAGCCCCGGGGGTGAATGTTTGTACTGCCTAGATAAGTATGTATACAGGAAAGAAGAACTTTCCTTTTAAAAAGGAAATACATTTCTATCTGTAACAAGTTCTCTCACCACAAATACAGTTCACAAAAAGGTTTGGGACCCAAGTGCATTATCATAAAAGTATTGCCACAGAGAAGAAATGAAAGAATGTGTACAGCTGTCCCCCCTTATCCATACAGCGCATGTTCCAAGGTCCCTGGTGGATGCCTGAAACTACAGACGGTGCCGAATCCCATATATACCTTTGTCTTTTCCTATACATGCACACCTATGATAAAGTTGTTGATAAATGAGGCACAGAGATTAATAATACTAACAGAACAATCACAATATACTACAAGTTATGAGAAGTGGTCTCTCAACATCTTACTGTACTGTACCACCTTCTTATGATAACGACCTAACAGGATGCCCATGTGATGGTGAATGACGTAGGCACTGTGACATAACATTAGGCTATACTACTGGCCTGACAGTATGTCAAAAGGATCGTCTGTTTCTGGACCACAGTTGACTGGGGGTAACTGAAACCACACAAAGCAGATTCCCAGATAAGGGGGGATGGCTGTAACTTCCAATCACATTTTTTTCTAAATTGTAATTTATAGATGCATCATCTCAGAAGAATAAGATGCTCCCCACTAGGTGTCATTAAAAGTAAAAACTGGGAGAAATTTTAAATTAAAAACATTAAAAGTAAAAACTGGGGGTAAATTTCTAGAAGACCTAAGATTAGGACACACTGTGGGAAGAGTCTGAACAGAACGAGTTCAAGCATCCAAAAAATACTTAAAAGGCCAGAACTTTCCCTTAGCCTCCCAGCAGAGAAGTGCAGTTCTTAATCTGGGTTCCATACACAGGCTTAAGAGGCTCTAAGAACCTCTTGGAATTACATATACAGTTCCTGTTTACAGAATGGGAACTCTACATATCTGTAGCTTTCATCAGACTCATAAAAGGATCCAAGAACCAACAGAGAGTAAGAGTTATTCCTTTTAAGAAACAAAATTAAGACAGCCACTGATGATCCTGAGCTATTTAATGCACAGTAAAAACAGACAGCTTTCACAATCTTAAAAACAAGAGACATTCAAAAGATGAACAATAAACATTTGGCTAAGTTTGCATTTTTACTGGTAACAAATATTTTTACTGGAAGCAAAAAGCATGAGAGCAAATACCTTTGGGAAGTCTGAAGCAATACTTATTTCTTCCTGCCTAAACATAAAAGGTGAGGGGATTTCTGCATCTACCATGCTACAAATTTCTACAAGAACACACCTCCAAGCCTTTCGTCAAGAACTCCACAGCATAAACTAACATTATTTTTTAAATCTCAACTGTCTTTATTATTTTTTTTAAGTAACCACTGGTATAAGTCTTTGTAAATGTTCCTTTTCCAAATGGCTTACAGAAAATGGCATCCTGGGACCTTTAGCTCTATGTCCCCAAAATTTTCCTTCAAGAATCTGATCTGGGAAGTTTCTTTAAAAAAAAGATAAGGTACCTGGTCAGGTAGGTCAAAACAATCTGAAAAATGGGTATGTCCCAGCGAGAAGCCTCAAAACTTTTCAAAGTCCTCAAAAATGCCATTCTACTGGAAGCCACGGAGATTGGCTAGCCAAAGCTATCCCGTTGGTATTTCTGGATGGTGTGACGTCCCGCCGACAATTACTGGTTGCCTCGCATCATTTCTTGGAGATAAACGGTATTCATGTGATAAGCCGCCATCCAGCTTGGATGCCTCTGAGCATTCCAATAATACGACTGAGAAGCAGCAGCGTAGTACTCCTGCCATGCCCTGTAGTAAGCCCTCCAGTACTCCTCATAATCCTGATAGGCATCAGAAAAACTCGGATGTGTTTCCCTGTGGCAGTCATACCAACCATCTTCCTGAGGTTCTGCCTGCGTGCGATAGGAAGCCCGCCTGGGAGGGTTTCTGCGGCTCTGCTTGGCTCTCTGGTTAGCCCCCTCTTTATGCCTGGCCTTTGTCTGGATTCCAGGGGATTCCTGGTACTCTGCTGGATTAGCGGTGTCGTTTCCACTCAGAGGTTGTTCCAAAGAGATGTGGCCATCCACGGGAGTGCATTCCGAGTCTTTCAGCGGAGCATCTGAAGAGGCTTCCAAGCAGGACTTATTTCCTTTGCTCTGGGAAGAAGTCCGTGAGCTGTAAGAGTCACTGTCACTCTCCGAGTCTCCAGACTGACTGCTACTTGCCAGTACCGGCACTCTCTCCTCAGGAATTCCATTTCTTACAAAACCATTCTGAGGATTCACAGTCTGATCCCCAGGACCTGTGTAATGCCTGATGATTTCCACAGGTTTCTCTAGCCCCTCTTTAATATAGTGTTCATAATCCTCGACCAATTCTGTAAAAGTCAAAGAGTACGGCAGATGGATTTTAAAGGAAGACAGACAAGGAATTTGGGGCAGTGACACAGGTAAAGCTTCTCTGACCTGGTGCTGACTGGGAGAGTTTTCAACAGACATCTCAACAGAAGTCTTCACCTGATCTTCCAGTTGAATGCCACAGCCCACTTCTTTTGGTGACACTGCTTTTTCTATGATTCGACACTCTGAGTGGCTTTTCACTGGAGGCTTCTGTTTAGTATTATTTTTTGATTTGACTAACAGTGAAGATACAGAAGTATTTCTAGATGAAGCGACGTGGTTACCATGAGCTTTCTGAGTTTGAAAGGTTCTCTCCATTTTTTGGATCTGCTTTTTTAAGGGCTGGGTAGGTACACTTGCTAAGCCATACGTATGTATAGCTGCTTTAACCTCCACGTCCCAATCCAAACATTCTTCCATTAGACCAGAAGGAATAGGATCTACATAAAAAGAACAAAAGAATACTACAATTTTGAGCTGCTCTAGACCAGCAATTTTTGAATGACTTCGTAAAGCCTTCCATGGTCAAATAAGGTTAAGAAATAAAACATACTAATAATATACTAAGAAGCTTAAGGATTACATTATATTAGTATTCTAAAAGACTACTGTTTCACAGTAAAGAAACATGCCCCCAAATACGCAAGACCCATTCCATACCCACAAGCAACAGCTCCCTATAACTCCCACTCAAAAAGAGCTTACGCTAGGACCCAAGTCCAAGTCTGCAGCAATTCCCCCATCTCTTTCCCTCTCTCTCTCCCCAACTCCTCCCTTTTATCTCAGTCATGCCAACAGCAAAACAAGATATTAGAAAATGGACTGTGCTCCCCAAAGGTTATCAGCCAGGAAACATCACAACTGCAACTGTGCACCCGGGTAAATCTGCCACCCTATACTCCCAACAGGCAGAAATCACTGCCCCCAGCGATGGAGAAAAATCTCTAGAGGGGAAAAAGATGCCTATAAAAAAGATCTATGGTCTCAACGGCCTGTCCAAGTTTTAAAAAATTTGCTGGCTCTAGCTCTTTAAATTTCCTACTCCATCCAGGTCAGACAATTCGTTCCCAACTGCACACTCTGACCTTCCCAAAGTGTGATCTGTTTTCATCTTGGGCAGACAAAACATACAGAGCCCCTGATTTACACAGGTCTTGCCTGCTGTTGCTACTGGTGCTCATGTCTGTGTATCCACTACTTAATCCCTCGGATCAGGACTCTTCAGCTGCGGCTCTTGAATGCTGGCTGAAAGGGCCCTCTGACGAGAACTCTGAACTCTGATTCCTACTTAGGTGATATCCCTTGCTTGCCTATACCTATCAAACAGGCCAGTTTCTCTCCCACTCCTGCCCCAGGTACTTCATCTGAACAGTCTACTGTCATACAAGTTCCTAGTCCAATATAATCTAAAACCACAAATGCACTTTCTCATGATTTTAGGGCTCTGTTAACACTAAAGATCCGAATATGTCATTTTCCAGTACCCAAAGGCAAATTTTCTTTTTATCACTAGATGCTATGATGTTGAATCTTACCATAAGTTTTAACCCTCTTATATCAATTTTCAATATATTTTTCCATATTATCATTTATAAAACAAATATATTCTAAACCAGAACATAAGCTTAGAGCAATTAAAGAAATTTGTGAAAAGATCACAAAACAAGTGATTACAAAGCCAGAACTAATTCCCAAACCTGTGCTTAATCTAGTTTTAAAAAAACCGGTAAAGGAGTTACATATAAATTAGTAAAGTATTCCATACCGTATTTATTCAATAATTACATATCCAATATTCTAGATCACGTACGTAAGTATATAGTTATATATATACAACACAAGAACATATGTACATATACCCATGTATATTCACACACACACTAACACTGCACACATTAACATATATAGTAAATAAACCACATTTCTACATGACAGTTTTTTAAAAATTTTCAAGAGATCATTAATAGTTTCAGACATGTAGTTTCCAAGGTGGCACTTAAAAAAAATGTGCTTGACAAATGATTAACAAAAATCAAAAGAGAATACTCCAGGGGTGCCTGGCTAGCTAAGTTGGAAAAGCATACAACTCTTGATCTCGGGGTCTTCAGTTCAAGCCCCATGCTGGTATGGAGATTACTTAATAATAAATAAATAAATAAACTTTAAAAAAAAAGGAAAGAAAGAAAACACTTCAAATTTTTCAAAATAGCATTCAAGTTAAAGATACTACTCCTTTCTGGGCACCTGGGTGGCTCAGTGGGTTAAAGTCTCTGCCTTCGGCTCAGGTCATGATCTCAGGGTCCTAGGATCTAGGCCCGCATCAGGCTCTCTGCTCAGCAGGGAGCCTGCTTTCTCCTCTCTCTCTCTGCCTGCCTCTCTGCCTACTTGTGATCTGTCAAAATAAATAAATAAAATCTTAAAAAAAAAAGATACTACTCCTTTCTCACAGTGATAAAGGAAAATACAGCAAGAATTATCTTTACAATGATAAAAGTAATAAAATATATGCCCTGTTATATAAAAGAATAAAATGAAATTGTAAGGCTACAACCTAAATACAAAGATGATACAGTAGTAAAACATTTTTCATGTGCCGGGAATTAGCTTGCAATCTTCTCCCTGCTGTTTATGAGCTATAAGAACTTAGTTAGGCAAATTACTTAACTTCTCAATGCCTCAACATTCTCATTCACAAAAAGTCAATAACAGGACACACTTCACAGGACTGTGGTGAGAATTAAATGAGTTAACATACTGAAGGGGACCCAATACATCCTAAGTACTCCATACCAGCTTTTATTTTTATGCCTATAACCAATACGATTATTCTCTTGACGGCAAAATGAATAGACAAAATATACCTGGTAAAGGCAGAAGGTTGATGTTACATTTCTGGGCAATCTTCATCATCACGTTTTCTTCTTCTCCCCGACAACAGTAGGTCACTGTCAACCCCAAAGTACCTAAAGCACAGAGGGAATGTTACGTAGTAGATCAGTTTCACATAAGTGACACTTCACTTGTCATATCTGCAATTCCTCCTCCTAAAGAAAGCAGCCAAACTTTTTTTTTCTTTTACCAAAACGGCCAGCTCTGCCAATCCGATGCATATATGTCTCCCAATCCAATGGTACATCCAGATTTACAACCAGGTTCACCTTCTCAGCATCGATCCCACGGGAAGTCTTGAAGAAGAGAACAAGTGTTTGCGTTAACTGCTACACGGGCACTAGCGTACACCTGATTGTTCTACTAAAACCAAGAGCCAAATTAAGAATAGGCATTTAGGAGCAAAGGGAAAGGAAATTCATGTCTAACCACTAGTTTCAAGAATAAAGATGAAAATATAAAAGACTTTGAGAAAGCAAATTCCCTAGCACTAAAAAGACAATTCCCGGGCGCCTGGGTGGATCAGTTGGTTAAGCAACTGCCTTCGGCTCAGGTCATGATCCTGGAGACCCAGGATCGAGTCCCACATCGGGCTCCCTGCTCGGCGGGAAGCCTGCTTCTCCCTCTCTCACTCCCCCTGCTTGTGTTCCTTCTCTGGCTGTGTTTCTGTCAAATAAATAAAATCTTTAAAAAAAAAAAAAAAAGAAAGACAATTCCCTTCTGATATTCTTATCAGATATACCCACATAAAATAAATGAAACTTATGCATCTGCTAATAGAGCCCGAGTCAAGATGGATTAGTCAACCCAAACTGAACAGGCAGTTTACCAAATCTGTGGAAATGAGGACTCTGCAATGAAACTGCTTCAGTTTGGCCATAGCATCAAGACGCTGATTCTGATTCATGTTGCCTAAAAACACCCAAAAAGAAAGTCATATAAAAACAAGCTAATATGTATTTATCAAATCCACAAAAAGCAGAACTCGTAACTACCAGTCTTAACACTTTAAAAATACACCAACCAAAGTTAATTCTCTCCTTATATGCAAGCCTAGGTTACGGCCTAAAGTCAGAATCTTTTAAAATCTGGTTAAGCCGGGGAGCCTGATGGCTCAGGGGTTAAGCATCTGCCTTCAGCTCAGGTCGTGATCCCAGAGTCCCAGGGTCGAGCCTCGAAATCCAAAATCCAACTGCCTGCTTGGCAGGAGGCCTGCTTCTCCCTCTCCCACTTCCCGTTTGTGTTTCCTCTTTAGTTGTGTTCTCTCTGTCAAATAAATAAAATCTTAAAAAAATAATAAAATAAAATAAAACCTGGTTAGGCAGTCAACTTAAAATTCAAAAATTAATTTTATTGGGGCGCCTGGGTGGCTCAGTTGGTTAAGCGACTGCCTTCGGCTCAGGTCATGATCCCAGAGACCCCGGATCGAGCCCCACATCAGGCTCCCAAATAAAATAAATAAATAAATCTTTAAAAAAATTAAATTAAATTTTTTTTTTTTAAAGATTTTATTCATTTGACAGAGAGAAACACAGTGAGGGAGGGAACACAAGCAGGGGGAGTGAGAGAGGGAGAAGCAGGCTTCCCGTGAAGCAGGGAGCCTGATGTGGGGCTCGATCCCGGGTCTCCAGGATCTTGACCTGAGCCAAAGGCAGTTGCTTAACCAACTGAGCCACCCAGGTGCCCCCCAAAATTAATTTTAAATGGTGACTAGGTTATGCCTGTAAATATAACATTATATCTGCAAAGTTAGATATGAAGTAGAATAATTCTTAAGAAAATAAAACTGCTATAATCAGCTGTTTATAAATTTAGTTTTGAAGTGTGATCTATGGTCAAAACATTGTCTATTAGAGAACAGTCTCCTCAGTATCTCATAAAACATAATGACTACATAAGACTAGGCTAACAGGTTAAAAACTAAGCTATCAGGGCACCTGGGTGGCTCACAGTTAAGTGTCTGCTTTTGGCTCAGGTCATGATCCTGGAGTTCCAGGATCGAGCCCCGCATTGGGCTCCCTGCTCGGCAGGAAGCCTGCTTTCTCTCTCTCTCACTCCCCCTGCTTGTGTTCCCTCTCTCGCTGTGCTTCTGTCAAATAAATAAAATCTTGAAATAAACAAACAAAAATTAAGCTATCAATGAAAACTCTAAAAAGGATCTCACTGATCAAAAACGCCTTTAAATCTTTCATTCCTATTAGGTCAGCAGTTATAATTTAGCTTTGTGTCAAAACTGAATCATCTTGGGCACCCAGCTGGCTCAGTGGGTAGAGCATGCAACTCTTGATCTCAGGGTTGTGCGTTTGAGCCCTACGTTGGATGTAGAGATTACTTAAAAATAACATCTTAAAAAAAGAATCATCTTTGTCTTCCACAATAACTTAAAGTAGTTAATGCAGTAGCAACTCTTAGCATTTTTACAATGATTATGGAAAGAAGCAATTTCTTTTTCTCTGAAGATGACAAAGACAAACTATATAAAATTATTAAATTCTTCACGCACAACTCATTCCACCTTTCTAATTTCATATTATATACCACGTTATTTCTTAAACAACAAGGGTATCAATACATCTCATCCCAATGAAAAATTCACCTGAAACTTCCTTTACTCTGAAGACCCAGTGTAACCTCACATTCATGAAGTACTACTTCTACCTCCTGACTCTGGATAGGCTTCAAGTCAGAATACTAAACAAAAACTAAAGTAAGAGATGAACTTACCTGAAATGCACTCAGCAGGAAAGCCTTTAGAAGAAAGGATATCTGCCAAATGTTGTGCTCTATGAAAAATAACATAGAAAAAAAAATAACATAGAGGGTTCTAATTTTGTAAATACAGCCCTACACCTTTTATTTCACAAGTTCCCCAGGTGATCCCTTAAGGTACATTACCTGCTGTGCAAATTAGAAAAGACTAAGGCTTGATTAAATGGAATTTTACTAAACAGTTCCTGTAAATGCTGAGCCTTTTCCTCAAAAATCTTGTGGGCCAAAGGGTATGAATTGACAATTTTGTAATATTGCTTCAAACCTACAAAGAAGTCAAGAGTCTTCTGTTAAAACAAATATATCTGTTATATGAAATATAGCAAATATGAAACCAAACAGGAAAGCAATAGCCAACTAGGCAAGGGAAAGCTCCAAAATATCACAAACCAGGAAAGTAAATATCCAATACCTATACTCACCTATGAGACTTGGATCACTGGAATTTAGTCTTACAAAAGTGGGATCTCTCATGTACTTTGTCAAAGCATTAGCCAAAAATTCAGGATAGGTAGCTGATACTGCCAACATCTGTTTACTGGCAGGCAAGGAAGAATAAATCCAGCTGCAAAACAGAAGAGAAATACACACCATGGAAACCAATCACAGTAACTACCACCTGGAAAAGCTAAAAACAGACACTTTAGGACACCATTTTAATAGTCATGCAAGTGATTTCTCTTACTTTATTTGCTCCTGGAAGCTGCCTTCTTCCAAAAGCTTATCTGCTTCATCAAGAATAAAGAGACGTATACTGCCTGGGTTCAAGTAGTCAAGTTCTATCAGTTGTTTAATTCTGCCTAAATTCCAGAAAAAAGCAGAGTGAAATATTTAAGAGGCACTAGATGTGTACAAATCTCAGCCAATGTTGTTACCCTACTTACTCACAGGTTATACTGACGACCTTTTGGACCCGACCCTCATTATTATGTATTTATACACTGAACCACGAATCAGAAATTGAGTTCTTGATCATGCCTAAACCCATTATTTTTTTTCCCACATTTCACCACCAGTAAGTATGGATCATTACACTGTTGCCATCAAAAGACCTGAATGCTAAGGCATGGAACACTAAATTCTGACTTGAGTGATTCACGACTGAATGATTAATAAAGAAGCAAAGAATAATCCCAATCCATGGTTTAGAAAATGGCTTTGGGAAAATCATCTCATTCCCCCTCTTCTCAGAAGCCTGTTCAACACGTGTGCTTAAACATCCTTAGGAATAGAGATTTCGTAAGTTCTCTTGGTAATCCAGTCATATGTCTATATCTCACCGGTCAAAGCCTCTTTATTTATAATCTTCAAAATAACTGTATTTATTCAAGATTCCCATATTCTTACCTTAATTACTTATATGAAATGAAAAGTGTTCAGTTCCTTAAAAGCCCCAGTTATGAATAGGGTGGTATCTTACCAGGAGAGCCAACAGCAATATGACACTTCTTAAGTCTGGTTTTGTCTTGTGATAATGGAGTCCCTCCAATAAAGACATGACACTCTAAGCCTTCCATTTTTATTCCAATAGCTGTAATAACAGAATGTATCTGTACAGCAATTTCTCTTGTAGGAGCCAAGATCAAAATCTAAAAAAGCATAAAATATATATACCTTGAACAAGTCAGTGGAATAGATTCATGCGATTGGCACATTCGTACTACAGAGAGCTATTTTTCATTTAAACAATCATTTTAAATGATGAATTTTTACAGACAAGGGAAGCTATTGCATTCATTCACTTACACATGCATTCAACAAATATTAAACAAAAAATCTATTATATGTACTAGGCAACATGTAAGTTGCTATAGAGTCAACAGTCAACAATCAACAATATACAGTCCAGGGATGCTGGGTGGCTCAGTCAGTTAAGCGTCTGCCTTGGGCTCAGGTCATGATCTCAGGGTCCTGGGATTAAACCCCACATCAGGCTCCCTGCTCAGTGTGGGATCTGCTTCTCCCTCTCCCCAGATCGTGCTCCACCTCTGTGTCTGTCTCTCAAATAAATAAATAAAATCTTTAAAAAAAACCAAAACAGTATACAGTCCTTGTTCTAATGGCACTTTCATTCTGTGTAAGGAGATACACAATAAACATACATAAATCGTGTCACGTGATGAAAAATGCTATAAAGAAAAATCAAACGGGAAAGAGAGAAGTGATAAGGAGGGGAAGGAGTTTTTTCAAATGGGACAATCTAGGAAGGCCACTGAGAGAGGATCATTTGAGCAGAGACTTAAATGTACACCACAGAAGAGAGCTAGCTGTGTGACACCTGGGAAACTGTTTCCAAGAAGAGAACACAGCAAACGTAAAGCCCTTATGACAGTAATGCTCTTAGTGTGCTTGAGGAACAACAGGGAGGCCCATGTCACTGCATCAAATCAGGGTCAGATATCTAGGCCCATGAAAAAGGAGCCTTAAGTCTCATGGTGAGAACTCTGCAATGTAACTATCAACTAGAGGACAAGGTAAAACTACATATTCTCAGCTACAAGAAGAAAAAAAATTTCTTTAAACAAACGAACAAACAAACAAAAACTAGAGAAAAATATGCCAGAACAGTTAACAGCAGTTCCTTTCTGGGTAGGTAAGAGTATGTGCTGTTTCTTGACACTTCTACTCTGAATTTTCCAATTTTCAAAAATGAATATGTATTTGAGAACACAAAGATCTGACAAATTTGGTTTATAGAACTTACTGAGCGTTTTGGCATTTCACCTACTGCCAAATTGTCAAATGCCAAAATCCTGAATACATCTCAAATTCACAAGTAGAATAGCTTTGGTCTTGGGGCGCCTGGGTGGCTCAGTTGGTTAAGCGACTACCTTCAGCTCAGGTCATGATCCTGGAGAGCCGGGATCGAGCCCCACATCGGGCTCCCTGCTCGGCGGGAAGCCTGCTTCTCCCTCTCTCACTCCCCCTGCTTGTGTTCCCTCTCTCACTGGGTTTCTCTCTGTCAAATAAATAAATAAAATCTTTAAAAAAAAAAAAAAAAAAAAAGAATAGCTTTGGTCTTTGGGAAGCAGAAGGATTTCCTATGTGCATAACCCAGAATTTGGTGTCTCTAAGACTCAAAAAGCTTTGAAGATGGATGTACTGGCATCCTATTTATACATAACATGAGCTCAGCCAAATTTTGTTGAAGAAACAATCCCCAAACCTAAGTCTCTTATTAATTTGGGTAGGACCGTCTTTGGACCTACTCCAAGAGAATCTAGAAGATAGGAGATCAACAGGACACAATCACAGAGGCTCTAAGAACCACTTGCAGTTACCAGCAATAGCCAGAGCACCACATTATCATCAATCAGGCCAAATTTACTAAATCCTAGCGCAATCGGGTCAGCAAGTAAAAAATAAAGAAAACCTACCTGTATTCTTAGATAATGAAAAAACTGACATACATAGCCGACTTAATCTACTTAAGATGCAGGAACAGAAATTTCCACACTTCCAACACCAATGAGGAATCTTTGGTCACCATCCACACCACAGTCATTCAATGGTTTTAATGTCTACTTTACTTCATACTTTTCATATGCTTGACTCAATCATTCATCAAATTTGTCTCTTCTCTCAGCAGCTACGGGTACTGCATCAAACCGTGATAAAACCGACAGCTTACCCTCCTTTGGGTTCTCTGAGCTACACTCACCTGGGTACTTAGGTTTTCAAGAACAAGCGAATCCAAAGCAATGGTAGAGAACACACAGGTTTTCCCAGTGCCAGATTTGGCTTGAACAATTAAATCTGAGGAGGGAAAAAAAAAAAAGAATAAATAAATACACATATATCACTAGCCAGTACCAACTAAACAGCTTAGATACCAACATGAAATCAAAGAACCATAAGGGTCTCCAGAGAGCATCTAGTTGGCACCTTCATTTTTTAAAGTTAACTCAAAAAGCATAAGATCATGTCCAGACACACGCCCCTTCCCTGCACCTCTACCGTCCATCTTCTCGACCTGAGAGCCACCTGTCACTGTGCAAAGGGTCATAATCACCTTCCAATTGAACACCGCGTCTCTTGTTTTACAAGAGAGGAAACTGAGGCTCGAAGGCGCACAGCGCCTGGTCGGAGGCAGAGGCCTGCACCGGCGGCCGCCCTGGGGCTCCTCCCGGACCCTCCCGCCCCGAGCACGGCCCCCGCCCTCACCGAGCCCGCAGCGCCCCAGCGGGATGGCCTTGAGCTGCACCGGCGAGGGCCGCTCGAAGCCGGCCGCCCGCAGCCCCTCCAGCACCGGCCGCGACAGCAGCAGTGACTCGAAGTCAGCCGGCTCCGCCAGCAGCACGTCTCCCGTGCGGGTCCGCGGGCCGCTGACGTCGTGAGCCGTCCGCAGGCTCCGCACCGGCCCGGGGAATGGCTCCGAGGCCACGAGCTGTGCGGCCACCTGCTCCGCCGGCATGGCGGCCTCCACCGTCGCTAAGGCCGCTGGCGCTTCAAACGCCGCCGCCATCGTCGCCGCGCCGCCGGATCTCGCGGTACTTGAGGCGGGGGAGGGCGCCTGAGAGCGAGAAGAAGAAAAACTTTATTGGCAACCCTTCCGAGAAGACAATGACACGCTTGGCCTAGGAGAGGGGCGAAGGGACGGAAGTCGGAGACTTAGGAAGTCTCGGAAACAGCGATAACGACAAAAACCGTGGCCCGCCAGGGGAAGGCGGGAAGAAGGAGGCGAAGAAGGCGGAGGCTACCGATATGCGGCCGCGGGCAGACTGCAGAGGGCGCCGTGCGCTCACGGTGGGGGCGCCGCCCCGCCTCCAGGGCCTCCGCGGGCGGTCCGGGCAGCCCCGCGCCCCGCCCCGCCCCGCTCCGCCCCGCCTCTCTCACAACGCGGGCTTTGTGATGCGCGCCGGGCGTCACCCTCCCCGCCTCCGGGCCGCCGTAGGGGGTGGGGCGCCGCTGTCGGGCCTGTCCCCGCCCGCCCGCCCGGAGCTCCGAGCACGGCCAGACTGGACTTACCCATTGGTCGATCCGTGTCTGGCCCGGTGTCGCTTCACTCATCTCCGTCCCCCGCCCCAGCCCTGTACCTGGCACCCTGAGCTCCCACACCGTGCACTGAATTGCACCCAGGCCCCGGCTGACACCTCCAAAAGCCCTAGCTCGGCCTCAGACCGCTCTCTGAACTTAAATTTGTACATCCATCTGCCTTCTCAGCAGCGCCACTAAGAAGTGTGAGAGAATCCTAAATCTATCAGGTCATCCGGGCGCTGCTCCGGTCCCTGGCGCTATGTACCACCATCTCAAGGGTGACAGCTGACAGTCTGCCACTTTCCCTTCCTTTAGGTCTCTGCTCAAATATCTTCTTTCCAAAGAGGTCGTTCCTGACCTATTAATACTTTTTTACAAATCTAAATTGCATTGGCCAACATATGGTAGGTACATCATTAAGTTCAGATGTAGAGTTCAGTAATCATCAGTTGCACATAACAGCCGGCGCTCATCACATCACCTGCCCTCCTTAAAGCCCATCACCCAGTTACCTCAATCCCCACCCACCTCCCCTCCCCAACACTGTTTTCTATAGCTAAGAGTCTCACGGTTTGTCTTCCTCTCTGATTTCTTCCCATTTAGTTTTCCAACCCTTCCTCTATGATCCTCTGCACTGTTTCTTATATTCCCCATGAGTGAAACCGTATAATTGTCTTTCTCCGACTGACTTATTTCTCTCAGGGTAATACCCTCCAGTTCCATCCACAGAGATGTATTTTAATTCCAGTAGAGTTAACAAACAGTGTTATATTAGTATCAGGTGTAAGATACAGGGATTCAACCGTTCTATACATGACTCCATGCTCACCATGAGTAGCATAGTCTTTAATCCCCATTACCT
>PITA01013138.1:29217-39985 GCA_004023965.1 Spilogale gracilis
GGGGGGGGGGGGGGGGGGGAACAGATCTGAAACATAGTAAGTGCTCAATATTGAGTAAATGAGTTCCTGTGACCAAGTCATAGTCATAATTCCAAATTTAAATATTTCTGGAACTTAATATTACTCACAATTCCAAACCTAAAGATATTCTGCATCTAACTCCCAACTTTTTCTTTTGTCCTTATATCATCATTCTGATCATTATCTCTCCCCCTATTTTCACACATGTGCACATACCCAGATTCCAAATGATGGGGGGTGGTGCTTTAGCAAGTTAATCCCATTGGAAAGAGGTCTCAAAGATGTCTTTTGCTTAGAAATTTAGAAAACATTGAGAAAATGTCAACTGTCCATGTGAAAGAGGGGAGCCTGTGGGAAGCAGGCACTGAATTTTCCAGGCTTCCTTGTTATACCCCCACCTCTCATCTACCTAATCCTTGTGTCCCACACACCACGCCGTCTTCCAACCCTCTCCTTTTATAACAATTACCTGAGGGCAGGTAATTTGTCCTCCACACATTTTATTCATTCCTCTGTCCAGTCTCCATGGCATGTATCCCATTTTAAGCCCCTTTATCATCCTAGCTGTAGAAACAACTTTCTGAATGGTCCCCCTGACGAATTTCTTCTCTCTCCCAGCCACTCAGCCCACAGGTGTTGGAGTAATCCTTCGTAAGTGCATGTCTTAGGTTGTTTGGGTCCAGCTTCAGATCCTGTTCCTTTTTTTTTTTTTAAGACTTTATTTATTTATTTGACAGAGAGAGATCACAAGTAGGCAGAGAGGCAGGCAGAGAGAGAGGAGGAAGCAGGCTCCCCACTGAGCAGAGAGCCTGATGTGGGCCTCGATCCCAGGACCCTGAGATCATGACCTGAGCCGAAGGCAGAGGCTTTAACCCACTGAGCTACCCAGGCTCCCGATCCTGTTCCTTTTAACAGCCTTTTTTATTTCCCACACCAGACCCCCCACTTCACACTATAATAACTCCAGTCTCGCTCTCACTGCGTTCTATTTACTTGTTTGTGTGTCTGTCCCTCACTAGGAGCATCTCAAGGAGGGGGGAATTTTGTCACTCCGTGCTTTCCAGCCCCTCACAGGCCCTTGGGGGGACTAACAAACCCTGAGTCTTGCTCAAAAGTCTCCACTGGGTCTCCATGTACATAGCAGTAGTTCCATAGAATCCTGTAGAATTCACATCACTGATGAAGCAGCCAGCTCTCATCCCAAAAGAACCAAAAAGACAACTCTTACAGAAAAGAACATTTCCAGTTTTATAGGCATTCTGTGATTGTGTCTGTTGTTTATGATGTCTCACGGACACAAATATTATAGTAATGTTAGGAGGAATAAATTGTATTGCTCCAGCTAAAAGCACAAATCAATAAAATATTTTCCTCAGTAGCAAAAAATGTTAATAATGTTGTTGGCTGTAGCTTTTCATGCCACAAAGATAAAACCCAAAGGTAAGAGACCATTTAATAACTGGGTAAGGCATGAAGGTAACATACACAGTAAGGAGTTGGTCTATTGCTGTGTGCCTCCTGGCCTCCCCCAGGGTAAAATCACACTGAGACCCCAGCCTTTTCTTGCGCTGTTCTGTCTACCTGGAAAGGCTTTCCTCACCTGCTGTACCTGGGATCTAGAGAAGGGAAGGATTCTTGTGCACGGAAAAGCAAGTAAAACGTGCACTCAGGTTGGAGGCTGAGGATTATCGAATGGTCCCATACGATCATTTTCCCAGTGGAGGTTTCTGTACTGGAGGAAAGGAAAACAATGGAAATAAAAGTACACCCTGGGTGTGAGGATCCATCGAGAAAAGGTAGAAAGGAAAAGCTCTGCCCTATTTATGGAGACTTCTTCTCATTTGACCCTCAAAGCAACAAAGGATAGGCAATATTAGTTGGATTCAACCCGCAAACATCTCTTTATTCTTTCTTTCTTTTGACAGACATCTTTCTGAACACCAAGTCTGAATCAACCACATGAGAGCAATACAGAAATGGGACCAAATAAACAGAGCCTTGCCCTCAGGGAGAAACATACACGCAAACAGGTGGCCCCAATCAGGGAGGAAATATGCAAGTAGCACGAGGTGGTGTAAAATCATATGCAATCCTGACATTTTTCAGGACCAAGTGTGGCTGTCGTGTGGGAGAGAGTGAGAACTTCTGAGAAATTAAGGAAAACGGCTTTTGGCATTCAGAGAGCAGGAGCTTTCTTATCTATGCCCTCCTCATCTCCACCCCAAATGAAAGTGCCGCATAGCGTGCATCTAACCAGGGGAAAATCTCCATGCACGGGTCACTCCTTACCCAATCCCTGGGGTCTAGTACTTCTGCCCAAAAAGGCAGCACCAGGAGGCAAAGCTCAAGTCCCACGCAGCACTGGGGGCTCATATTCCAAGCCAGTCCTGAAGGATAGATAAGGAGTTCATCAGGTAGTGGGGGTGGAAGGAGAGCTCACCGAACAGACGAGTCAGAGAGATATTCTGGGCAAAGGGAACAGTTTGTGCAAAGGCGTGGAAGTCTGAGAAACCATAAGAGTTTAGGGAAGCCACGAGGCTTTAGTGTGAGCGGAGGCAAGTGTGGCAGCAGGTACCAGGAAATGAGCCCGCAGAGATATCTGTTCCACGTTAAGGAGGACCTTGTCTGCAACCATAAGGACGATCCAATGAGTGTGCTGTGCTCTCCCAATGCAGGGGGAGGGGGGTCCTGTTATGTAACAAGAGAAAGACGGTTGGAAATGTGGACAGAGCTCGATTCGTGGCCAAGCTGAGGGGTTTGGGTTTTAACTGGCACCCGTGGAGCATCGTCTAAATTTGGGATCTAATTGGAGGCAGGTGACTGCAGGGCCCACGTCACACCCTGTTTCTCACACCCAATAGCTCCTGGGTGTTTTAGGTGTTGGCACAGTGCTTTCCGAATATCAGGTCTTACCTGTGTGCTGCTTATCCAGCAAACTGACTTGACACGCATTTCCTTGCTCTCTCTCCCAGACAAAGAGGACCTTCCTCCTGCGTTTCTCCATTCGTCTGTTCAGTGAACTGGCGTAAATTTACATGAAGTTTATCAAGGCATACTATCTGGCCGTCTGGATGGAATTTATTGTTTCGTGACCTGCTCAATCCTACGTGGTTACCTCTTAACACGGAGGATAGCTATTTTTACTCGTGCCCCTTGGGCGAGTTGGTGACCCTATGTTCAGTACATTTGCAGATGGGAATTAGGAGGTGGGGAAGCAGCCAAGGCCCAGCCCTGCTGCGCCCTGCACAGCCATGTCCGGCCCTATGCATTTGCTTGGCAGGTTTTCGGGAAAGAACCCCAGGTCCTCCTCCCTCTCTCCAGACCTGACTCCCCTCTGCCCAAGGCCCACGTTGATTAATTGCCCCTTTTACTACCACGGCCTCAATCTTTAGGGAGGAGGGCATCACACTTGCTCTTCTCCTTGTGAGAACGGGGCCCCATTCATTCTTGTCCAGGCAACATAATAAATAAGCTGGCCCTGTTGGCAGGGAGTTTATTAGAGACTGATGGGACATTTAACAATAACTGGGGGCCTGTGATTTATTAGGTAGGGAGGTTCATGGCGTCTCCAAAGACTGGGAATGTGGAATTTAATTGATAAAGCGGCTGTCAGCAGCAGTGAGATGCGCTCAATAGAATATGCATTTGAGAGATTCTCTTTGGAGCTGTCAGGAAGGGTTCCTGCTAATCATATTCAGCTCCTGCTGCTGGGGTGTCTGCTGGATTTGTGCATGAGAGACAAATGGCCGGGATGGGGACTCAGAAAGGGGACCGGGGAGGGAGGCACCTGTCAGTTGGCCGGCTCCATGGAAGAATGTGACACAAATGAGCACATGGAAACAGGATTCCCATCACTGTCAGTGAGGACTCCCCTTCCAGAGAGGCCTTTGTCTCCCTCCAGTGAGCTGCCTTGGAGAGCAAGAGGTGCTGAGCACCCACTTCCTGGAAAAGAGGGGAAATAGAAGAGTAAGTGGCAAGAAGAGAGACTTGTTCTGGAACTCTGCGCCCTGAGGTTTCTGCTTCAGAGACCCCTCCCTTGCTTTCCAGACACACACCACGCACACCCCCATGCCCCTCAGTCACCCAGCTGCCCCCACGCCAGTTTTCACACAGCTTCTCTCCAACCCCCGGCTTCCTGGGTCGCTGCTGCTTTCTCGCCAAGAACAGAGCCTCGGAAACTCCAATGGAGACTCAGCTTTTGTTGTGGCTGTCTCCCAGCTCTGGGCCCCCAGGATCCAGGCTGAGAACCTGGAAATAAGTGCCTGGGGTCTGGTGCACGAAGAGCAGGCAGCTACCTTCCCACCCCCTACCCGGTGCACCCTCCACACTATTTTCTGACAATACGGGGGTGGGGGGGAGGGGGAGATGATGGCTCAGGTGATGGCACGTTTCTGTCCTCAGGCAGCCTTGAGCCTTCCTGGGGCAGCTCGGCTGGAATTCTCTCGCCCTCATCCCTCCGGCTGTTGCTTGCCCTTAAACAAGGCCATGGAAGGCTCGAGAGGGGCTCTCTCAGGCCAGGCTGCTTCCCTCCTTTGATCCTCCTGCATCTATTCTTAGGTCCTGCGAGGCTGGTCTGCCTCCTTGTTCCCTTCAGGGAGAGAAGGGGAGGGGGAGGCCAGAGCCAGGAAAGAAGTAATTGTCACCGTCTAATCTGAGCCTCGGTGGTGACACGGAGGGACCGCGGCGCAAAACAGAAACAGCAACTGGTTTGATTAAATCAAACCTCTCCCGAAACCTTGTTAAATTAAACTGACAGGCGGAGAGCAGACGCAGGAGGGCAGAGGGATCATCGCCTCGGGTGGGGGCGGAGGAGGCCCAGAGGTGAGCTTGGTAAGAAGATCAGATGGTGGTGGAGCCGCAGCCGGCTTGTGCCTTACTTGCTGACTGCAGATAGGAGATGAGATTTATGGCTGTGCGATGCTTAAGGACCTGTCTGCGCAGAAGCTGTGAGGCTGATGCGGGGGCAGACAGCTGCCTCCCCACCAGCCCCACAAACTCCCTTGGCAGTCGGGCCTCACATTTGGAATGGTGCTCTTGACATTTCAGAGGGCCTCTACACGGCTAACCTTTACAGCAGCAGGGAGCAAAGGGATTACTTGCCCCACTTTGCAGTTAGAGAAACTGAGGCAGAAAGAGGTGACAGGGCCTACCAGAGTCAGGCAGAGATGGGCAGCAAAGCCAGTCCAAGACCCCAGGTCTCCTGCCTGCAGCTTCTGGCCCACATCGCCTCTGACATTATGCCATATGGCAGAATTTCCCAGGATTTAGTCCCCGGACTGCCATTTCTTCTCCCAGCCACCAGAAAAGACACCCGTGTAAAAGCCACACTGCTTGCTTTGTGGGCCGTCAGCAAAATGTCAGTTCCCCGTTGGCCTGGTGCAGCCCACCTGCAAAGCACACAGCCAGCTGCCAAAGGTCACGAGGCCATTCTGTCACACTCCCGTCACTCTCCCACACGCCCAAGCCCTTCCAAGCCATTTCCACTTTACCTAATTATAATTCAGGGCAGAGGGGTAAGCCAGAGAGGCTGTTAGGCACACCAGCCACAGCGATCGTAGGAGGCTAACCGCGATGCCCTGCTGGCTTCCTCACCTGTCACCCAGCTCTTCACCTGCCAGAGCTAATTTTCCACTCACCGGTAGGTGAGAGCTCATTTCAGAGTGTCTGAGCCACACACACACACACACACACACACACACACACACACACACACACGGCTACACACTGCCATCGTGAACAGAGCACTGCCTCATCCACAATGCTCTTGTTCCCATCTCGGGCACTCGCCAATGATTTGTTCATTGACACCGTCAGGCCTCTGCGGTCTCTGTTTCTGTAGGGAGGACCCCAGGAGGGGTATGCTGGTAGAAATGGCGCACACTGATCGCCAGAGGGCACAGCGGACTGGCCTCCTCTGGGACACGCCAGTTCATGATCAAATCCGGCCACAGGGCGACCTGAGAAAGGGGAGAGAGGAGCAGACTTTCAGCCACCATGAAGGACGCCGGTGAGAGTAGGCACAAGATGGTAACATTTGCTTGATGAGGATGTTTGATTTCACCGTGAACATCACCCAGGGGAGGGGAGGCGTGTTATGTGCCACACCAGATGCTCTTTCTCTGTGGTTACCACGTGACTCTGATCACTGCTCTTGACCCGAGAAAGATAAGAAATGGCAGGTGGACAGGTAGTTCAAAGGTACTTAGAAAATATCACCTGCCATGGGGCGCCTGGGTGGCTCAGTTGGTTAAGCGACTGCCTTCGGCTCAGGTCATGATCCCAGAGACCCAGGATCGAGTCCCACATCGGGCTCTCTGCTCGGCGGGAAGCCTGCTTCTCCCTCTCTCGCTCCCCTTGCTTGTGTTCCCTCTCTGGCTGTGTTTCTCTCTGTCAAATAAATAAAAATATTAATAAAAAAAAAGAAAAGAAAAATAAAATATCACCTGCCTCTGAAACTCATCTCTGGTGCTGTCCCTGGCTGTCCCTGGCCACACCCAAACCCAGCGTCTCCAATCTATCTGAACTCCTCTGAGGCAAGGAGTTGGGTTCTTCTAGGCACAACTGCCCATGTGAGTGGAGGGGTAGGTCATCTTGCCCCGGGAAGCAGGGAGGAAAGACCACGGGGTCCAGGCTCCTGAGCCGGTTCTGCATTAGCCACCTGGGGAATCTAGGGAAAGCATTTAGCATTTCTGGCCTGCACTTTCCGACCTGTAAGCGATAGGCTTGGGCAGGAAGCACAGACTTTGCTTAGTCAGAGTTTTAAAACTTTAAAGACCTCAGAGGAGAAAAGTGAGACCCAAAGAGGTTGAATTACTTGTCTGACGCCCTGCAGAAGCAGTGGAATGACAGAGTAGGTGTGGTCTCTGGGGAGGGAGCCAGAGCCTTTGTGCGACCAGAGGGGAGTTCTGGCTCCTCATCTCCTTTCCTCATCTGCAGATTGGAGGCATAGGAGCCCCTGCCTCTGAGGGTTTGGGCAGAACAGATGAACGCCTGATACAGGAAAAGCCTTGTGTAAATGTTAGCGGGCACTATTTTTAGTGACAGACCGGAGGTTCAGACCCACATGTCTTGACATTTGGTTTCGCCATGAGGTCACAATCCCCTGATTCTCTAGAAGGTCCTCCTCAGCTCCAAAATTCTATGATTCCAAGTCTGAAAGATGAAAATGAAAGTCAATTCCAAAACCCTCCAGGCAGGGACACAATAGACCATTTAGGGGTTTCATTATTCAGTCTCCAATGCTTGGGTTGCTTCCTATGGGCAGTGATTCATGGGGAATAATCACAGCAAAGAAAACCTGTCCAAAGACAGGGGTGGGGGGGCAGTAAAAACCCAAACTCCTTTGCACGGTCAGTGCTGCTTCTTTAAAACGCATCTTCATTTGTGAAGTGATGACAAGGGTCTCTTGGCCTCATTGCCATTCCACATGCCGTTCCAAGCTGGAACTCGAAGCTTTCTCTAGATGTAGACTGCTACTGGTGGGAGCCACTGGCCTCCCACCCCATCCCCACAAAACCCCATGGAGAGCATCGTGCCTCTCTGGTCAGGCAGAAGCCCTCCCAGCAACAGCTGTCACCCCAGCCCTGGGTGCCCTCAGGATCCCCAGCCATACGCAGGACTGACACCTGATGGGACTACCACAGTTCTCTAGGCCCCTACAGAAGACCAAAAGATGCTGGGAGCAAATAACGCAGCAAGCCAACCCTGAGACGTGACCTCTTTTTCTCCCAGCCCTATGGCCTCAGGAGGAGAAATAGCCTTCTGTCTTGTTAACAAGTCTCTCCCTGGCAGGCCTCCAACTCCTGGTTTTTGGTCACAGCTACCTGAAGCTGGCAGGGATGGTGAGTGGTGTGTAATGAAGGGAGGGTTCGTTCTGAGTGGCAGGCCATGGGAGTGAAAGTTACAGCAAAGCTGGCACTGGGCCCCAGGGAGTCAGTGGTGGCAGAATGTCCCCAGGAGAGTGCTGAGAAAGAGTCCCTCTCCTTTTCCATGCAGTTTGCACAAATTGCATAAGCCTTTCCCTTAGCTGTGCCCTGACATTCTTCAGGTGTTCTTTGCAGTTGAAAAATATTTGCTTTTCCAGTAAATGTTTACAAAATGGAAATGTTTGCTTCCCAAGTAGCAATGAGACTATTGCTTAGGGACCATAAGCATAAGACCCAGAGTTGCCAATAATTCCAAAATATGGTCAGTAGCTGTCCCTATTTGGATTGGTCTAAATTATGGTTCATTATCTGGACTAGTCTGATTTTGCACTAATCGATTTCCTCTTCGTTGTTTGAGAGAGATAGCGCATTCATACCTGGAATTTTCCCAAAGTACTTTATTGCTATTTTGTTCCTCTGACACCTTCTTTCCATGTCCCTTGAAGAAGTTTCAGCACCTGCCAGACTGATGGCCTGGTCTTGCAGGCAGGTGACTCGATGGAGAAGCTAAGGCCGAAGTAGGTACCGAGGTCGCGCTATGTGTAACCCGATGGTGGGGTTTGTGGATGGGGCCTTCCAGGGCCCACTCCCTCAGCAGCCCTAGTCGTCTCCGCTAGCCCACCCTAGGACACCTCCCTTTTGCTTTCTGCAGAGTAGGTCGTAGAAAGAGGGAACCGGAAGACTTTGTTCCACCATCATACAGACCAGTCTCTTTGGGCCTCAGTTGCTCTGTCTGTAAGTGGGGAGAATGATACTCTGTGTTTGAAGACATGAAAGCTAAGGAATTTTCTTTTTTTCATGACTAGACTCTTTGATTCCTCCAGCCAGTCAAAAGATTTTTCAATTGAAATCCAAAGTGAATCTTTCCTTTAGAACCAGAGCCCTCCTATATGTTAGGCTAGCATATAGGCCACTTGACCCGTCTGTTGTCCCACCTGGAACTGGGATTGCATGAAACAGAGGAGCCCAGTGCCCTAACATGGACAGAGGCCCAGAGCTAGGAGTTAGAAGCTTCCAAGAGCAGCCAGGCCTTCCAGCCAGTCTTACGCCTTACTCCTCCCCACCACCCCGACGCGTTCCGCTCACCCTCAGCCACACAGGCCCTGCTCAGCACCTCTGGGCCTGCCTGCCAGTCCCGTCCTCTGCCTCGGGAGCAGCAGTTCCGCAGCGCTATCTGAACACATTCCAACACACGTGTCTATCTCTAGGGTCAGCCTTTCCTGGTGATGCTCTGGAGGTGTGGGGGGACCAGGGAGGGGGAGGGGGTCTGGATAATGGCTGTTGGCAGGCACAGGGCGTGGAGGGGAGCAGGCAGTGGGGATATGGGCCCCGCGCTGGGGAGGAGTTTGTTATGAGGTTTCCAGACTGTGTGTGGCCGCATAGGTCTTTCCTCACATCCATATGAGCTCCTTGGATCCTCGGCTGCCAGGGGAGATGGGCACTGCCTTACCCAGGGATGCCTTTTCCAGAGCTGGCTGGGACACCATGGGTGGGGACCTCCAGGTGGCTGCCACAGGATATGCAGCCAGAACAGCGGTGTTTCCATTGTTTCATGTAGGATGTGAGCTCTGTTGGGACACAACAGGTTCAGCCTCTCCCTCGGAGCCCAGGCTTTGGCGGTGGGACAGAGGAGGCCACCTTCCCTGACTAGGCTAGGCGAACCCCATGGGTCTGACACCCTAAGACACTGGCCTCCAGGAGCCACACCCTCTCCCTCAGGAAAAATACCCACCACACACCCATCCCCACCAGCAGGGGGCAAATGCTGAGCTGCCTTTAGGAGGGTCCCACCGCACTTCTGGAGGGCTTTGAGAAAGTATATTCACAGCCAATCTCAGACCTTTGATATATTCTTTACATTTCCAAATGAGATAATCTCATCCTCCCTCCAGGCTGAGTTTCGGGGTGCAGGAGAGAGGAGGTGGAACTATTTGATTCTTCTTTAGCAAAAATGAATCATGTCCCCCACCCCCCATCCTCAGCCTAGGAATATTTACCGATGTTTATATAACTATGGTAACAAGCTCTATCCTCTAACACTTAAATTCTTAGGAAGGAGGAGGAGGAGGAAGAGGAGAAGGAGGAGGAGATGAGAAGAAGGAGGAGGAGGAGGAGGAAGAAGAAAGAGGGAGAGAGAAAGGAAGCAAGGAAGGAAGGAAGGAAGAAAGAAAGAAAGAAAAAAAGAAAGAAAAAAGGGAAACAGTAGTCCTGTTCTTGCCTCCTGCTCTGCCCAGATGACAGAACTATCTCTTCAGAAGCAAGGTAGGAGATAGCCCCGCACACCCTCAGGCAATGTCAGCCTTCTCAAGGCCAAGTTTGCAATGGTCCAACATCATGAAAGGACTTAAAAGTCTTCCAGCCATTTTCTTTCAAAATCCTATGGGAACCACACAGTAATAGCGTCTCTGACTTATCTGGGACTGCTCTTTGGGGCCCTGCACTGGGATTAAAGTCTTCTTTTTTTCTTGCTGTCTCCTTACTAGATGGATTTCGTAACGTATATAATTGTTGCATCACTATGTCATACACCTGAAACTAGCATATTATATGTCAACTATACTTCAATAATATATATATATATATTTTAAAGATTTTATTTATTTGACAGAGAGAAACACAGCCAGAGAGGAAACACAAGCAGGGGGAGTGAGAGAGGGAGAAGCAGGCTTTCCCCCAAGCAGGAAGCCCGATGTGGGACTCGATCCGGGTCTCCAGGGATCATGACCCAAGCCGAAGGCAGCCGCTTAACCAACTGAGCCACCCAGGTACCCCAAAAATATATATGTTTTTAAAGTGGATGGAATACAGTTTGGCTTTGTCAA